>SNQJ01S0187337.1:17908-36388 GCA_010110895.2 Picea sitchensis | reverse complement strand
CAAGCACAACTCCAAAATGTGTCCAATGACCAATTTTGAAGAAGGCCCAATGGCCTTTGTCATTCGATTTAGGCACAACTTCGAAATGTGGAAAATAATCAATTTCAAAGAAGGCTTGATGGCCTTTCCCTTCAAATTGGGCATAACTTTGAAATGTGGTCGATGGCCAATTTCAAAGAAAACCTAAAGGATTTCCCTTCGAAAATCGGGCAAGACACTTGAAAGTGGTTGATGGTCAATCCTTTGAATGGGCTTAATGGGTAACATTTGAATAGGGTGAATGACATGATTTGTGTGTGTGTGTGTGTGTCCACGCACACACACGTGTATGCACATTGAAAAATGATCCAATGCAAGTGAAAAAGGGGATTGCATGTGGTGTTCAACCCACAAAACAAGTTTATAATTCAAGGAGAATGATTCAAGGTATCCAAAAGAAGTTGAGTTAAATAAAATGACAAAAAAGTATCCCATCTCCTCAATGTGGTGATCAAGGGGGTTAGAGATATGACAAACTCCCCAAGTTGTTGTTTATTTCACTATGTTTGTTGTAATATGTGGAAACTCCCCATTGTGGTTTATTTCACTATGTTTGTTGTAATATGTGGAAACTCCCCATTGTGTCTGATTTATCATGTTTGCATAATATGTGTTAATTAGTAATCAATTGGGTGTAGCTCAAGTGGTTGTGAGGAAAAGTTGTTAGCCTCCCCAACCAAGTTCAAATCCCACTAAGTTTTTCTTAGTTCTCTAATTGTTGATGAGTTATATATGATGTAGTCATGAGTGTATAACAAAACTCCAACATATAATTCCACTCATGAAAATATTAACTTATGTAAAGCCATGACTAATAATGTTTTTTCAAATTGAATTTTATTTATTATCATATACCATATTTTGTTAATACTAAGAAATTAATCATATGAAAAATAATTACAAATATAATAATATTTATGCCGAAAGGCGTACACCTATTGACAATGGGCACAATTAATCACCTTTTAATCTCAAATTCTAATCTAATGGCTAACAATTGAAGATGTTGGCATATTCTTAGTCGTCCTCCCAAATCAATGAATGTGATTTACTCTTCATAACTTCCTTGTATTTTTTAATACACCCGTTAACCTGTTTACTTTTTAACATTTACCTAATCATATTAAGAAATTACTCTATCACCATATGATTGCCACGTTTAAATGATTAACTTTTGCGATTACCTCAAATATCAGTGCATTTCATTCTCTACCCCTAATTTCCTCACCTATCTGGGGGTTTCATATTGGATCGCCGACCTACCTATCATATTAGATGAGCGTTTTATTTTCTGCAGCGTGGTAATGAGCGTGGAGCATGGTAGAGTTTTTTGTTGCTGTATTTTTACAGTTTGTTTAAGATTTACCTTGTTAAATTTTAATGGCGAAAATACAACATATAGGAGAAGGTCAAAAGATCGTCGTAGAGAAGGATATGGCACCTTCTACGAGCCGCTTGAAATGTCAATGCTAACACTAGAGCTTTCCATATTGTGCTCGTCCTCATCTTGAAAGGTAAACCCTAAATATCAAAGCAATCGGGACAATGCAATGCCATGGTACGTAGCATAACCCATATATAGATAGTTTTTGTGCCTAAAATGGTTTAGATTTTCAGATTTCGTGCGAGACACGAGACAGATTTAATAAATTTAATATAGCAAACGATGGATATAGCAAATTTTATTTACAAACCCTAATTAGGGTTTATATTAAAATTAGGCTTAATAAATTAAAGATGTCTTTCGACGTTCATCAACCACAATTATGTGGTTGTGCTAGTTATATCACAATCAAGTCATTAATATATATTTTAATGTAATAAGACTTTATATAAATACCCAATAATAATGAAATTAAATTTTGTTAAAAAAATATAAATTTGATTTGATAAAATTTACAGTTTTTATAAAATATAAATTTAAAATAGTAAATTCTCGAGGTTTTATTATTGTAGTGACTACATGGCATATGTTCTAAGTGAATTTTATATACAAGGACAATGTAATGAATGTCACGAAGTATTCAATTCTTCCATTGAAAATTATTAACAGTAGCCAGTCACTCATGACTTTTGATATTGGCCTCCAAGGCAACTAAATTACATAAATTCGGTATTGAGAGCCAATGCCTTTCAAATGCACAAATTTATATAGGATTTCTCCCATGGTCAGCAAAATCTGCCACATTGCACCAGTAATGTAGTATGACATTTGGCCATTGATGAACAACCTGTTTCCGTCCCTTCTCTCGAGTCGGAAATGATCGCACAGTTCGATAATCTCAGATCTCTCACCACGTGGGTGTCTTGGAAAGGCGGCCAACTCATCATGTAACCCTGGAGCCTTGGTCAGTACAACGCAACCCACTTCCTTGAAGACCCGGCCTGAGAAACGTTGCAGTAATGAGTAAGCTGGGAACAAGCGGAAGGGTAGCTTGAAGACCCGGCCTGGGAAACGTTGCAGTGATTTGTAAGCTGGGGACAAGCCGAAGGGTAGCATCGACAACAACCATCCCATTCCGCCTTGTACGAGCCCTCTCCACTGGGATGATCTTCACTGACTTCCATAAGCCAAGGCAGAGTTGCAAGACCAACGAGAAGCTACTCAAAATTTTCGGGACTTCCATTATCAGACTTCCTCTACAAACGATGAACGGCGACCTACTACTCAGTGAGTGCTCATCTGTCTCCTCATCCGCTGCTTCTTATCTTTCATCCTTTTTCTTTACTTATTTCTAATGTCTAAGAAAATGTCTAAAATATCAAAACAGTGTTAAGAAAATGTCTAATGCTTATTTCAAATAAATAATATAATGATTTATTAAAAAATAATAAATTACAATATTTAAATGAAGTAGGTTAAACTTTCTACAAAATGAAGGTTTTTCAGCTACATTTACTCAAATTAGACAAATTAGAGGCCAAGCTAAAAAAAACTATTTAGTAGAATAGTTAGACAACACCTATTTCAAATATTCAAAATATTTAAATTATGTTATAAACATGTGTATTATGGAAAAACTTTATTAAAAAACATAAATGTGTGGGTTGTAGTTATGAAGTTACCCTATATATTTATATTTAATATTTATTTAATAATATAATATATTTAATATAAATATAAATTTTACCAAATCTATTTAATAATATATATATATATATATATATATATATATATATATATATATAACTGATACACTTTGTAGGTGTTGGTTGAGCACATTTAGTAGAGTAGAGAAAGTAAGAGGGTTTTAACCAAAGGAGACAATGTCTAACATAGCCTGCTACATGTAGTTTACATGATCATGTACATGAGCTTGAGTTGGTTCTTCAATGAAGGGTTGGTGGTAGAAATTTTGAATTGTGTCCCCGATTGATTCAAAAAAGTGTCATTGACCATAGGAAAGATGGAGCCTTTATTTTGACAATGCATTTGCTATTGTGTTCCTATCCATGTAAACATGTCATATAGAAAAGGAGTAAGAGGGTTTTTAACCAAAAAGAACCAATGTCTAACATAGCCTGCTATGTAGTTTACATGATCATGTACATGAGCTTGAGTTGGTTCTTCAATGAAGGGTCGGTGGTAGAAATTTTGAATTGTGTCCCCGATTGATTCAAAAAAGTGCCGTTGACCATAGGAAAGATGGAGCCTTTATTTTGACAATGCATTTGCTATTGTGTTCCTATCCATGTAAACATGTCATATAGAAAAGGAGTCAAAAGATGCCAACAATGTAGAAATATCCCTCAAAATAGGTTGCAGAAAAATATTGTGGCAGCACTATGTTTTTTTAACCCAATTTATGACATTCATAGAATCACCAAAGAGTTGTATGGAAAGTAATTCTTGTTCATTTGTTGTTTTGAGTAGTAGGAGAAGTGCCATGAGTTCTGCATAATTGTTTGTGCCCTTTCCTAGTCCCATTTTTATTTTGAAAAAATGTGAGTCGAAATATGAAGGATTCACGCCCCCTTTAATATATTTTATTTTATTATCTATTTATATTTAATATTTATTCAACAATTGTTTTTTCCATTGGAAAAAATCTATATATTAAAAAATAATACATATGTTTGTGTCTCAAAAATGGGTGGGAATGCATGTAACAACATGAAATCCTTTATTTAACTTCTATCTGCTCGTTGCTAATCATATTCTTTAGAAATGTAACATACTCAGCTAACCACGGGTCGGGGTATATATGCTACCCGCAAGCCCACCCTTGGACTTCTTTCTCATATCGATACCTTCTTTATTTATTAAGCATGCATAAGATAAGAGAATTAACGACATGCACAGTAATATCCAAGAAGCATGCATGTTCTAAAAATTCAATTAACGATAATTAAATATACAACGGAAAAACATTCATACACAGATAATAATATCACAACGGAGAGAGATTATCTTTATGAAAGATGACACCAACTGGATGCAGACCAAGGACGTTCCACCCAACCGTAGACACTACTACTCCAAATATCAACAACAACGTCACCCCCGAGCCAGGACTATGAATCCACAAGGACGGTTCCAGAGTGAACTTGGCTTCCCAAACCAGTCAGCTCTCAAGCTTTCACATGATTCCCAACACTCATAGTAATCCAAGTACCCAACTCTCTTCTACCCAGCTTTCACCACCCAAGAGAACGAACCTCCACCTTTCTCTGCCACGCAGTCCCTCAGGTAGTCCTTCTCCTTATTCAGGCCTCCAACGCAACTGGTCCATAATCTCAATGCTGGAAATTTCATGACTCGCAGCTATGAGCCATACTGGACAAAGGCCACTGCATCTCAGACATGCAGGCCTCAAGGCATGACTGGATCACACTAGCGGCCACTACAGCCAACTATCCTGTGGCTAATTCTTTCGCAGTTCAGTCCCCCTTCCTGAGACCAATACGCAGGTGAGGATGGATGGAGGAGGTAGGTAAGTGCGTGGGAGTGCGTGAGGGTAAGAATGAGGTAACACAAAGGTGATGGAGCGAACAATCCAATGAAAAACACCACAATTGGACTAGGGGCAGGTTTAAGTATGGTTGTGGGGAAATCAAGAACCTCCTGGCCTTCCCAATAAGCTCACGTAACCGATTCTCCCCTTTAGGAAAAAAGGTAATTAACATAGGAATAAATATTTAGCCTCTCAAGCCCTCTCTCTTGTGGAACCATATCCCCCTATAACTCTAGTCCTTGTCCGTCTAGCAGTCAACGATGTGTTTATTATTAATAATGATCAAAGCATTACATTTCTTGGGCATACTGGCCCTTTAAATAATTGTTTGGGCACTCAGACCTCTCAACATTGTAACAATACATTATTTAAAATGTGGGTTCACAATCTGGGGTGTTACATCCCCTCCCCCTTATTTTGGCATTGTCCTCAGTGCATATACAAAATAGAGATCAAAATCTCAAATTTATTCAAAAAGCTATGGGTACTCTGCCCGCATGGCATCTTCATGCTCCCAGGTAGCATCTTCAGGACCGTAGGAGGTCCGCTGAACTTTTACCAGCTCTATAAATCGATTCTAGAGAATTTTTACCTTTCTTTCCAATACCTGTGTTGGTTGAACCTGAAAGTCTCCCTCCGTCTCTACCTGAATCAGATGCCAATCAATAACATGGTTAGGATCATGTACACATTTCTTTAGTAAAGATACATGAAATACATTATGCACATTTTTGGAAGCAGGTAATGCAAGCATGTATGCAACTGGCCCTATTCTATCCAATATTTTAAATGGACCACAGAATTTGGCTGCCAATTTTGTACAACTACCCAATTTCAAAGAGCTTTTCTTGGGATTCACTTTCAAAAGTACATGCTCCCCTACTTTAAATTCTCTAGTTGTCCTGTTCTTGTCTACATAAACTTTCTGTCTATCCTGAGTTGCCTTTAAATTTTGCTTAATCTTGACCACCTGGTCTTCCATGTCCTTGAGCAACTCTGGCCCAACTACCACTCTATCTGTTGGGTTGTCCCAACTCACTGGAGTATTGCATTTCCTACCATACAAGGCTTCAAGTGGGCTCATTCTCAATGAACTTTGATACCCATTGTTATATGAAAACTCAACCAAGTGTAAGAAATCTTCCCACTTAGATGGCTTATCCATCACATACATTCTCAGCATGTCTTTAATTATTCGATTGACTCTCTCTTTTTTCCCATCTGTCTGGGGGTGATATGTTGTGCTAAAGTTTATATTTGTGCTAAATCATTTAAAAAATACCCTCCAGAAATTGGAGGTAAACTTTGTATCTCTGTCCGAGACAATTGTCCTAGGTATCCCATGAAACCTAGCAATTTCCTTCATGAAAATTTCTGCAACATTAGTCATTGTATGCATTGTCTTCATAGGCACAAAATGAGCAGCCTTTGTTAATTTGTCAACCACCATCATGATTGAATCATGTTGCTTATTCTTTCTGGGTAATCCTGTGATGAAATCCATGGTGATTACTTCCCATTTCTTCTCTGGAATTGGCAATGGCTACAGCAAACCCGTTGGGTGTGTATGCTCAGCCTTCACCTTCTGACATTTCATACATCGAGTGATGTAATCAACAACATCCTTCTTCATTTCGGGCCAAAAGAACTAGCTTCTTACTACTGTAATTGTTTTCTGGTAAACGAGATGTCCAACATAAGGAACATCATGCATTTCCTTCAGTACCACATTCCTTAGTTCTCCAGAACTAGGAACATACATTCTATTTTTATGCATGAGAAATCCATCTTCCTTTATCTCATATTCCTTTATTTTCTGTTGTACATATCCTTCTTGTAAGTTTTCCTTTACCTGTAGGTAATGCTGATCTGTAACAAGACCATCTAAAATTCTTCTCTTCAAGTCTGACTGATGCATACTGACAGCAGTAGCATGCATGAGATGCACTCTCCTACTAAGTGCATCGACAACTTTATTCTCCTTTCCCTTGATATGCTTGATATCGAAGTCATACTCACTTAAAAATTCTAGCCATCTTGTTTGCCTGGCATTCAAGGTCGGTTGTTCAAAAAGATACTTCAAACCAATGTGGTGTGTTCTTAATTCAAATTTCTTCCCCATGAGATAATGCCTCCACATCCTCAAGGCGTAAACAATGGTCGCAAGTTTCAAGTCATGCGTGGCATAGTTCCTCTCATGTTCCTTAAGATTTCTAGACTCATATCCAATGACATGTCCATTTTGCGTGAGGAATCCCCCAAGTCCTTCCTTACAAGTGTATGTACATACCAAAAAACTTTCATTTGGCTAGCAATCTTTAACACAGGTGCACTAGTAAGTAATTCCTTCAACAAATTAAAATTATTTTCATACTTGAGTGTCCATTCAAATTTAGTTCCCTTATTTTGCAAAGAAGTGATGGCATGAGAAATCTTAGAGAACCCTACTATGAACCTTCTGTAGTAGCCATCTAATCCCATAAAATATCTAACGTCTGACACATTTCTGGGTGTTGGTCACCCGCTAATGGCTTCGATCTTCTCTGGGTCTACTGTTATGCCCTGCGCTGAAATAATGTGTCCCAAGTAATGGATCTGTTTTTGATAAAAATAACACTTACTCAACTTGGCATACAAATGATTTTCTCTCGGTACTTGCAATACCAGTATTAAGTGATGTTCATGCTCCTCTTCAGACTTAGAATACCAGTATTAAGTCAACACACAGCCTCAAGGTTCCATTCTTCTTTTTGAAAAAAAGTACTGGTACTCCCCAAGATGAAACACTTGGACGTATGTACCCTTTCTTCAACAATTCCTCCAACTGCATTTGCAATTATTTTAACTCTGGTGTGCTCATTTTGTAAGGTGTTTTTGACATCGAGGAGGCTCTTGGCACTAAATCAATTGAGAAATCTATCTCCCTTCTTGGTGGCAATCCAGGTATTTATTGGAATACATCCTCAAATTCCTGTAGTACCAAGAAATTATCAAGGCTTGGCCCTTCGTATTATCTAGCTCTTCCACATGAGATGCATACAATTGACATCCTTTTCTAAAACATCTTTTTAGATGTAAGGCTGAAATCTCCCTTATAGAGATGGGTCTTGGAACTCCTTTCACAGTGCTTTGTTTTCCATTTCCATCAAGACATTTAAATGTCTTGTTATGACAATCTAGGAAATCATGATGCTTTTCCAACCAATCCATCCCAATCAAAACATCATAAGACCCCAATGGTATGATATTTAGATCAGTAATAGTATTTACACCATTAGATCCTGATGGCCTCAGTCAAGGTCTTGGGTTCATCATACTTGATCTTTTCCTTATAAAAGACTGGCAATCCACTTAGAAATATTTCTATTTTCACTTTCTCATCACCAATGAACCTGACATATTTTAACAATCCCAAGAACTTCTTCTCGTACTATGCCATAGTGATGCTTCCCAACCTAAGTTCAAAGAAATCCTGTATTTTCTTGTCATAGAAATGCTTTGAGAGGTACTCCTTCTGGAAGCACTTCTTGAACTACTTCCAAGTGATCCTACTTTCATTAACATGCTCCACTTGCTTCAGTTGGTCCCACCACATTGAAAATTTCATGTGTAAATGATAGGTGGAAATACTGGCTTCCACGTTTGAAGAATAGTTATTCAACTAAAAATATCTTCGGAGCCCAAGAAACCATGCTTCGACATCATCTTCCCTTTCTCTTTCTCCATCAAAGGAAGGTGGCTTGAGCTTCCTTAGCTCTCCTTGCAAACTATCTACCTCTTGTTTCCTTCTTTGTTGCATGACAGGGGACACCTCTGGACTTCTTACGGGATCATCTGATGCATACATATTTCTTTCTGAGTAAGGAGGTGAGTGGTGTCCATGAGCTCTGCTATCACTTCTGGAATAACCAACTCTTCCACGATCATTTCTCCTTTAATGAGACCTACATTCTTCCTCTTGTCTTGAGTTCGATCCCTTCTTCGTTTTCCTCTGCAACTTATTCAAGATCTGCAACACTCGAGCATTTATCTAACTTTTCTCTCTCAACAATCTCTCGTTGTCTTCTTTGTATCTTTGCACTTCCATCTTCAAGATTCTTATCGTTTCTATTAATGTTTCCTTCTCCCTTTTCCCTTGCGTCCATTGGACTCTTTATTTTCATTACCAACTCTGATATTTTGGCCTTCGGCATCCTTATCATGACTGGAGGCTCCCTCGCCTTCTTCCATTTCCTCAATACACATCCTGAGTTGATGCTCTTAAGCCCCTTAATTTTGCAAAATGTGCAAGCGACCATTTTGTTGGAATTATGCATATGATAAACAAAACTGCAAAACCATGCTACATGTCTCTTTCTTCTTTTTTGTTCATGGAGACCATATCCCCATTCTCCGAAAATAAAAATGTCTTGTTATCCTTGGCTAACACGGAATTTCATCCTTCACATGAACTTCTTTCAAACCACCTTCCCAGGTGACCACGACTAGAAACAGTGGTTAAATCCATCCTTAGCACCTTTCTATCTCGAAGAAAACCAATTCGACCCTTATCCCTCCATCCTTCATCTCTCAATTTTCATATGACCACAGCCATGACCCTGTGCCTAGCTGAAAAAGCGCTTTTCTAGAGCTTCGAGACTTCAGAAATTTCATCCAGGAACAGATCAATGGTCCTCATCCTCCTTCACGATCAACGATCGAGATCCACTTCGGGACTCTGCACTTCGGGATTCTCAAATTTTATTGCTTGCCTCCTCCCAGAATTCTTTTACCCAGAGTTCATGATCTGCTCATGTGTGTCTTCCCACAGATCAGTGGTTGTGAATCGCTTTGGCTCTTCATGCTTCAGAAGTTTCAAACTTCCCTCCTGCACTTTCTCCAGGAGTGCTTTCACCCGAAGTCAATGATCCTTCGATGTGTGTCTTTTAGAATCAACCATTGGTATGTACTCCAGCCTTCAGGCCTTTGGGAGTTTCCGACCCAACTTAAACTGACACATCTTTCCCCTCTGGAGCGCCCAGTATTCGGACTGCACGATCTGTCACCACGTCGTGAAATGCTGGAAGTGAACACGTGTCACGTTCTAATTGAATTTTCAATATTCCAAATCCTTAAATCTTATTGACACGTGGCACAAATCCCATGTGTCCATGTCATCCAAGGTGACTTCTGCAAGCCACGTCACTTTAGAATTCTGGGGTCCACATCACCTCTAGATGATGTCATCGTGCCCCACCACTTTGACTCTTCGAGCTTCAAGACTTTGGGAGTTTTCATACTATCACACTTCCAATTCTCTCGAACCCCAAATTCTTGAACTGGCCAATCTGTTGCCACATGTCCTCCTAAATCAGATGACTAAGATTCACTTCGGGTATTCACTCGGAGTTCATGTATCTGCTCCACGTGTCCTCCTCAATCTGACGGCTATATTTTAATTCGGGGCTCCAGACTTCGTAGATCTCAAACTTCAACCTTTTTCCTTAAAAAAAAATGCTTTTGTCCAAAACTCACGATCTTCTGACACATGTCTCCCGTGGATCAACGACTACAATTCCTTCGGAACTCTGTAGTCCGAAAATCTCAAACTTCACAAATTTATCTAGCCCTACTGGATTTTATCTGAAGCCCTGGATCTGGCGACGCATGGTTCTTGGCAAATCGTTGGCTGAGATCCTTTCGGGTCTTCAGGTTTTAGAAGTCTCAAACTTCAAACCCCTTCCTCGCTCACTTTTTCCTGGAGTGTTTTATCCAGAGCACGCGATCGGTGGATGTGTGTCCTCCTACAGATCAACGGTTCCTAGCTACTTCATCTCTTCGAAGGTTTGTCACTTGAGCGCTAACATGTCACATCACTGCATGCCTTTCAATTTTCGGGGGTGCACATCGACGGTTTGGAGTAACCATATTTTCGTCCCACAATTCTCCTGACGCTGACACATAACCCCTTGGCGAAATTGTGGTTTGGATTGTGGGATCGCCTTGGGAAATTAACTCCCATGCAACTTGGTTCCCTGCAATGCCTGCTAGTCATTGATCTCTCTCTCCAATGGGATTCGACGGTCATGACCTTAACCTTGCTTCCTTTTTAGCAGACAACCCTGGTTCACCTGTCATCCAATCCAACGATCCCAGATCTCTCCTGATCCTATAGTGGCGATTGCTCCCGAATTGAAAAGGAACGGTCATGATCCTTTGAACCCTTACAGAGGATCTATAAAGTTTCGTCTCCTTTGTATCTTCTGCAATGCCATTCCTCCTGAGATTTTCAATTTCATGGTCAAATTTTGATCTTGACCATGAGACTCTGAGTAACAGACCCGGCCCATACCGACCTAGTGTTTCAACCTGAGGATATGATACCAATCGGTAACATACCCCGCCAGCCACAAGCCGAGGTATGCTACCTGCAAGCCCACCCTTGGAATTCTTTCTCATACCAATACCTTCTTTATTTATTAAATATTCATAAGATAAGAGAATTAATGACATGCATAGTAATATCCAGCAAGCATGCATGTTCTAAATATTCAATTAACGATAATTAAATATACAACGGAAAAACATTCATACACAGATAATAATATCACAACAAAGAGCACTTATCTTTATGAAAGATGACACCAACTAGCTACAGACTAGGGACATTCCACCCAACCGTAGACACTACTGCTCGAAATCTCAACAACAATGTCACCCCCGAGCCAGGGCTATGAATCCACAAGGACGGTTCCAGAGTGAACTTGGATTCCCAAACCAGTCAGCTCTCAAGCTCTCACAGGCTTCCCAATACTCACAACAATCCAAGTACACAGCTCTCTTCTACCCAGCCTACACCACATGAGAGAACGAACATACACCTTTCTCTGCCATGCAGTCCCTCGGGCAGTCCTTCTCCTTATTCGGGCATCCAGCGCAACTGGTCCAAAATATCAATGCTGGAACTCTCAGGACTCGCAGTTGTGATCCTTGTTGGACACAGGCCATTTCATCTTAGACATTTAGGCCTCAAGGTACGACTGGACCACACCAACGACCACTACAACCAACTATCCCATGGCTAATTCTTTCAGAGTTCGGTCCCCCTTCCCGATACCAATACGCAGGTGAGGATGGATGGAGGAGGTAGGTAAGTGCATGTGAGTGCACGAGGGTAAGAGTGAGGTAACACAAAGGTGACAGAGCAGACAAGCCAATGACCAACCCCACAATCGGACCAGGAGCGGGTTTAAGTATGTTTGTGGGGAAATCAAGAACCTCCTGGCCTCCCTAAGAATCTGACGTAACCGATTCCCCCCTTTAGGAAAAAATGTAATTAACATAGGAATAAACATTTAGCCTCTCAAGCCCCCTCTCTTGTGGAATCATATCCCCTTATAACTGTAGTCCTTGTCTGTCTAGCAGCCAACAATGTGTTTATTATTAATAATGATCAAAGCATTACATTTCTTAGGCATACCGACCCTTTAAATAATTGTTTGGGCACTCAGGCCTCTCAACATTGTAACAATACATTATTTTAAATGGGGGTTTAGAACCTGGGGTGTTACAAGAAAATAACTTGTACACATTTCCAGTTATTTTACTATCTGGTAGATACATTTTCTATGAAATTGACTATGTTGTCGAGCAAACTCTACATTCTAGAGGTGGAATTCCTTTTCATGAGTCTCCTTCTTGTCTAGGAATTCATAATATCTGAAGGAACTGATCGAAATACTTAGAGCCTCTTTTGAAAATTCATCTTCTTTAGTGTTCATCTCACGGAGAAAATGGGTGAATCTGATCCACTCAAAAGAATGAATATCCACCCTGATGTCCCGAAGGAGAGAGTTGAGTCTAATATTTGCAAAGGAATATTTTTATTTTCTCAGTCAATCACAATTTTGGAGTGTCTCATGACTTGAATTTTTTTTGGCTTCTTTACCTATTGTTGTTTCCAATAAAGTCCATAGAGCTATGAGCTCAACCCTATTATTTGTGCCAGAGCATGGAGCGTAGTGGATGTGAATATAGTGGTTGTGGTGTAAGAATAAAAAAACTCCAACTCCACGCACCGGGGGGTGGCCTTGATTGGCCCCATCAAGGAACCCCCACGACACCCCAAAACCTATCTCAAGCATGATAGGAGCACGATATTTCTTAGGTTTATGATCCAAAAAAAACTCTTTATAAATATTTATTATTGAGCCTACAACCACTTCGAGGGGAATCTCAATATCCCTGAATATGCCAAAATTCTAATCCTGCCACAAAATGATTATCAAGAAGCATGACATACTCTGAAATGATTGGATTGATTTATCCTCTAGCTAGAGTTTGAAACATTCCTCCAGGAT
Source organism: Picea sitchensis (assembly GCA_010110895.2). Taxonomy (NCBI): domain Eukaryota; kingdom Viridiplantae; phylum Streptophyta; class Pinopsida; order Pinales; family Pinaceae; genus Picea; species Picea sitchensis. Next base: position 23,055 of record SNQJ01S0187337.1, on the reverse strand, counting down.
TTGAATTTTCTAGTGAGTCGAAGGCTTGAGTTCGTTGCTCACCATCCGGTAAACGCTTTCTGCATGGACACAATTAACAAAAATATGAGAGATCGATTCTTCATGAGATTTACAAAGGGCACATCTACTTGGTCTAACCAAACCTTTCTTGAGACCTACGTCCCACGTTACAGTTTATTATTCAAATCTAACCATAGTGTTATTTTATTCTTTAAGGGTGATTTCAATTTCCATAAGGGTTTTCACCACCACCATTTTTCAACCAGTCTAGTATCCTCCATCCAAGATTTGTAGCCTAGTTTGGTCATATATACACTAGTTTTTGTGTTTTTTGACCAACATGGGGTGTCTTGATCGTATTCGAACATATGAATAAAATTTGAGACAAAGGTATCCACTAAAACATTCCATTCCTCCTCCATGACCCTCTCCAAGCCTAGGAAAGTGATGGATTTCCACCCATCTTGACCGTTGGGCTGCGGGGAAATTGTTTTTTCATACGATAAAGTGAAGATTCCTACATTACATAGGGACAAAAGTAGAGGATGATAAAAATGATAAGCATTACCATCAGCTATCCATGGATCCTCTCCAATGTGTAAATCGTCTTCCATTTCCCACCTTCCAGGCCGACCATTTGCCAACTAGGGGGGAAGTTTATACCAATGATTTACATACGATCAATCCTTTTACAAGCTTAGGAGGGTACCTAAACTAGTCCAACATCAACATTTTGGGGATAAATTTGGAGTTCATCGCCCTCCCCTAGTGAGTCTCACAATCTACAAGTCTCCATGAGTTTCTAGTAGTAAGAGACTTGGCGAAGATAAATATGTTTTCATGGCCCCATCCCCCCAACTCCTTTGGGGTGGTCAGTTTTCTCCATTTGACCAGGTGAACCCAACCATAAATACATGTTCCTAACCAAAAGTAATGATAACCCACTTTTCAAATTTTAGTTAGGATGCAATGACTTTAGAAGGACAAGTCTGCCACCTCTGGATAACAAGCAATTGACCTAGAGAGAGATGCATCTTTCCAACTTTTTTACCATCCATAACCAATATTTATATCGATAATTATTCGGCTTAAGGTGGAAACCCAGATACTTGAGGCCATACTCAATTTGTTTGACTTGAAAAGGGAAAAGAGTTTGTATCTATTCTTGTTCTTGTGCAGGGATGGAAGAAATAAGGATGCAATATTTATCTTTGTTTATTTGCATTCTTGTGGCTCTATAGAAAAGGTCGATTACATTCTTCAAAACAGAGAGATCCCTTGAATTACGTTTAGTAGCACATAAAATGTCATCAACAAACAAGTGGCGAGAGATAGATTCTTGTTCTGAAACTTTTATGTCTCCAATTTATCTGAATCTTATTGCCTCTTGAATAAGATTGCTTAGGGAATCAATGATCAAAAGGAAAAGAAAGGGGGAGAAAATGAATCCTTTCCTTAGACCGTGTATCACCTAAAAAAAAGCTAGATGGAGCACCATTGATAAGGACCGCAAAGGAGACTACTGGATACAACCCATTATCCAATTTACAAATGGGATAGCCATTCCTAGTTGGATGATAATGAGGCATAGATAGGTCCAGTTGATCCTATGATACGCCTTTGAAATATCTAGTTTAAGAACAACTACGAACTAAGAATAAATTTTTACAATATGGAGCACTTCTTGGGTAATAGAAATGACATCATGGATTTCTTTGTTTCTTAGGAATTGAAATCACTCAAAATAAGATTCAGTCTCCTTGCAATTACCGTTTCTATTATTTTATAGACAACATTACAACAAGAAATGGGCCTATAGACCCAAAAGGGCATCTCGTTATAAACTTTCGGTATTAAAGCAATAAAGTTTGAGTTGAAAGAGCCTTTGATATTACCCGATGAATAGGATTAAAAAATTATTTTGAGAAGATCATATTTGATTATTTCATAGAAACTAATATTGAATTCAACCGTAAATCCATCCAGGCTGGGGATTTTCCCTCTTTGCATAGAGAAAAGTGCAGAATGTGCCTCCAATTTTGACACCTCCTCTCCAAGGGTTTGGTTCATTTCTTCGTTGAACATCGGCTGGAACTTAGATACAACTTGTAAAATATCTTGAATGGGGCACCCCTGAGCTTATTTAAATAACAACTCAAAGTATCATGCCCCCTCCTGAATGTTCTCTTTAAAAGAGCTAACCAAATAGATGTTGGGGGATTTGATCTCCCATATTGTATTTTGATTTTTTCTAATATTGGCGTATTGGTGAAAATACTTGGTGTTATTGTCTCCATCCTGGAGCCATAATGCCCAACTTTTTATCCTCCAAAATTGTTCATACTTCTCCAATATGTGATGGCAAAAATCCTATAACACTCTTATATTTTGGATTTGGGATTTTGAGAGGAAGCCTTCTTCCAGTTCCGAGTATAGAAGGGAAATATTTTCTTCATTTTCCATTAACTCTTCTTTTTACTTGACGATGTAATATTTAAGACACACTTTTATGAAGAATTTAACCCTAGCCAAATTTACCGCAAACTGACTCATCAATGGGGTTCCATGAGATGGTGAGAGGTGGATCCAAGAATTTTCCACTAGCACCCTGAAATCCTCTTCTACTAGCCAAGATGGATTAAACTTAAGAGGGGAAGGAGGAATTTCGTTGTTGGTAGAAGTGGTGAGAAATATTGGTCTATGGTATGAACAAACACCTTCCTCTACAATGGATTTAATTATAAAACCACCTTCTACTAGATCTTCTGATAACATAAACATGTCTAGTCTTTTGGACACTAAGTTTGCTCCAGTTCTAAAATTCATCCAAGTAGGGAGAAACTTGATTGATTCAATATCCACTAAGTGGAGTTTTTCAAAAAAAGAGGAGAAGAAGTTTCTCTGTGGGTATTTCCTAAGGTGGGATCCCGATACTTCTCAAAGATAAAGAGCCAAATTCAAGTGCCCACCCACCACGATAAAGGGGTCATTTAACAAGCCTGCTTCCTCTAAACCTTTCCAGAAGGGGATCCGGTCTTGATAAGGACTTTACAAATTGACCATGTTAAAGATGGTTCCTGAGTCCTTCAACTCCAACTTGACTGAAATGGATGACCGATAAAATGAGAAAGATGTGTATTTACAAGACGAGCTCCAGCCTATAATCAAGCCTCCTGACATTCCATCTACATCTACAAAAAAAAAAAGACCAATTGTTCAACCATTTTTCCAATATGGATCTAATTTTAGAACCATCACACATAGTCTCCTACAACATTATGACATCCATATTGCAGCTCCTGAGGAGTCTCTGTAGGGACAATTTTTTTGGGGTGCCTCCTGTCCCCCTTATGTTGAAAGAGAGACCTTTATTTAGAAGAGATAGGCAGGGATCTCCCTTCTCTAAGGGCCCTCATGATTGTAGATTGCTTTCCTTTATAGATATTGGCTATGGCGCATTGTTGGGTTGCGAGAAGATGGGATTTCCTAACTACTGGGTTAGGTTGGTATGGATTGAGGGCCAGCCCACTTTTTGGTGGGGAATAAATCACCTTCGAGTTCAAGAAGGAATGCAAAGAGTAAATATACTTTGGAGGTGACAACTTGTCACTAGGAGGTTGAGGGTCGACTAGGGCCACCTTCCTGGGGAGGGAAGGAGCAGAGGGTGAAGGGCCATATTCTTTTGGAAAATAAGGAGAGAGGGGAGAAAGGTCAAGGAGAAGGAGAAGAGGAGGGAGGATGGGAATAGGGAGAACCAGGGGCAAAGAGGAAGAGGCAAGAAATTTTCCAACAAATTCATTGTATGGGGGAAAAGAAGCAAGGGAGGGACCAAGCAAATTATTACCGAAAACTTTTGCAGATGGATCCATTGAAATATGAATAATCTCTTCCTTTGACACTAGGGGTGATGCTTTGTCCAATGTCTCATCATTCGGATGCAAGGAGACTGGGTGCTTGTGAGAATATTTTTTAATCCAAATCTTGGAGAGATTCCTGGTAATAGAGGAGGATTTGCATTGCGATTGAAGGTTTTCAACTTCATGGAACATGAAGCATCAAAAGGGAATCCTCCAATAATCCACCTTTTGATGCAAAACAAGATCTCCATAGACCAGGTCAACAGAGATGACCAAACCTTCTATGAGATCCACTTCCACTTGTATCCACCCCCATCTCCTGTCCATTTTTTTTCCCAATCTAGTTGTAAGGAACCAAGCTTCCCTATTTTTCCACTAATAGCTTCTAGAGGTTCTTTAGTCCAAAATTACAAAGGAATCCCAGGGAGTGTTTCCCATAATTTTGAAATCGCCGCTGGTTGGATAGGTCGAAATCGATTGTCCAGCTTTGTAATATTGAAAACTAGAGGGACCCCACCACCATTATCTTTCAAAATCCTATCACTATCTACATCTAAGTTAAATATAAAACATAGCCACCCCCTTGTCAAGACATGAAACAATGGAGAGTATCCAATCACTGGCTTCTAGTGTTGCTCGGTCATGCTCTAATTCTATTGAATATGAGTTGAATAATATAAATAAACTTCAACACACTAATATATACATATATATCATCATATTTCTCCATATAAAAAAATGATCTAAATCATACCACAACCTTGTTATTAATAACATTTATTAAATATATGAAATTTATGAAATAATGATGATACACGTCACCATTAATGAATATTCCTCACCTTAGTGATTTGTAGGGATTTTCAGAGATTCAAGAGAGACTAATGGACCATAAGATAATGTTCAAATTCCAAACCTACACAATAAGGTGTTTAAAATTTTTATAGGTGCATAGATTCATCATTCAGAATTACATCCTAAAATATTCAATCATAAAAAAGATAATTTGTTTTTTAATAAAAAAGTTCTTGAAATTCTTTAATTTTTTAACTACAGACTAATGGACCATAAAATAATGTTCAAATTCCAAACCTACACAATAAGGTGTTTAAAATTTTTATAGGTGCATAGATTCATCATTCAGAATTACATCCTAAAATATTCAATCATAAAAAAGATAATTTGTTTTTTAATAAAAAAGTTCTTGAAGTTCTTTAATTTTTTAACTACATAATTTTTTATTGATGCATAGATTCACCATTCATAATTAGATTCTAAAATATTAATCAT
>SNQJ01S0187337.1:2512-17898 GCA_010110895.2 Picea sitchensis | reverse complement strand
TGCCCCTTCCTTCCACCCAAGAATATATAAGAGATAATAAAACTTTACATTAAATCATCACCATCAACCAATCATCACATAGAACCTGATAATGCTTCCTGAGACTCCTTCAATTCCTGCATTTTTTCAATTCTTGGAGTACTCTGATCATGTAGATAATATTACTCAATGTATTCTCTGAAACTCCAATTTTCACTCCTTGAATCCTCCCCAAAAAGAGGTTATAGAAAGAATGGTAGACTTTATTCAATTTTGGTCTGTTTAGAAAACCCAACTTGTACAGCATGCCCCACACTCAATATTTAACATCCGATTCTAAAACTCACACACAAGAAACTACAGTCCGTACTATTTCCAATGGAAGTGGTCCCACTTCATTTGGATTCTGTATGAAAAAATTATGACTTTTTTACCTGGAACACTTGTTTATTGACTAGCTTCAGGACTGGTCACAAACCCTATCTTCCATAGAGTGTATCTCCATAAGTATAGTGAATCAAGAGATGAATTTTTTACCAAAGGTACCTTGATATGTCTTCTCAATACAATAGCGATTTCACCATCTGAATCATTCTAGAAAAAAAATTTATAGCAAAAATGGTAAGATGCCCTGAAAATAACATACCTTAGAACACATCACCAAAAGACTTCATCCTCCCTTGAAATCCGGCCTTCTTATCTTCTTATTACCTATGAAATTCAACTTGTATAAAATGAATGTATAATGATGTTTATTTATACCATTTATGTCACTTCCTTTTAACATTAGGGCCGACCTGACACTTTCTTATTTTGTAATTATTTTCTTTAATTATTTTTAGGGCCTACATGTACTTCCTTCTTCAATTCACTTTGTCATCTTCAAAAACTCATTTCTCCTCAACCATGAGGATCCAAGTGACGTGCCACATACCACCGGAAACAACATGATATATACTATCCATTCATGGGTGTTGTATATGCATGTGCATTGTCCTTCATGTCCAAATACCTTTATCAATCTTGCGGTCCAAAACCCATGACTAGGGTTGACATCAATGACAAGAACCAATCTTCCAACACATGTTTATTAATGGCTGATATCTTTAATCATTAATGAGCATAAAGTAAAATTTACATTTGATATTCCACAATAAGTTAATCAGTTTATGTATTTCACATTCTGATCGATCCAATGCATAAAATACAATAAACTAAACTTGAAATTTATTAGTAATACCTTCATTTTTGGATCAAGTTTATGGTATCAGAGAATTTGTTTTTGAAGGTTTGACAGGAACTGCAAGCATTGGATGCTCACCAGAGAAAAACTCAAGTGAGGAGAAGGCCAAATTGAGGCTATTAATACAAAGATTCAAAGGAGACCGCATAAACAAGAGATGTATTCACCAAGAAAACTAGGTCCTTTTGCATCCGAGGAAGATTTCTTCGAGTCATTTCAATTGATGAAAGCCATGGTAGAGGAACATTATCAGGAAAGAGGACTGCAAAGAAATCCAAAAGTTGAAGAAGGTGAATCTTCAGTAAGAGCAGAAGGAGGAATTGGAGGTGGTGGACCTTCAAAACCTTCTTCTCTTTCATCCTCGTCATATACAAGTGAAGCAAGTGTACATCCCTCCAAGGATAAGAAACCTAAGAAAACTCATCATTCTTCTGATATGCCTTTATTAAAGTTAGATGTAAAGTTTCAATTACCCACTTATGATGGTGAACTAGATACAAAAAAGATAGATAATTGGGTGAGACAGCTAGAAGTCTATTGCAGGATACAAAGGATTGTTGATGATGAAACAAAGATCCAACTTGCGAGTCTCAAATTGGCAAGCACGACTCTCATATGGTGGGAAATCAAAACTAAGGATGATCTCAATAAAAATGGTAAAACAATCTCTTCCTAGAATGATTTTATCATTGCTTTGAAGAAATAATTCTATCCATTAGCATACATGCAACAGGAAATGATGAATTGGCAAAGTTTAAGGAAAGTTAAAGGTCAAAGTGTACAAGAATATACTCAAATATTTCGTAAGAAAGCATTAAATTTGGGTATTCCTTTATATACACAAGAGACACTCCTAAAATATATTGGTGGTTTACATTCTTATCTCAAGCACACTATTCTTATGTTAAATCCTTCTAACTTTGATGAAGTATGTGTACAAGCCATTCACATTTAATCAAGTAAAGGGAATGTTAGTGATAGTGTTTCTACAGATACTTGGGAAAGAAAGGATGCAGGGAAAAGGAAAGAGAAAGAGAAGAAGACATCCACAACAAGAAAGGAGAAACCTACTTGCAAGCATTGCAAGAAAGTAGGTCATGATGAAGATCATTGTTGGGTATTACATCCAGACTTGAAGCCAAAGAAGTATGCCAACCACGGAAGGAAGAGTACCACAACCGCGACAGTTCAAGTGGATCTTGGATCAAATTTTGGTGATGAGACACATGTTGTAGCTATGGGAATCTGAGGTATACATTATGTTGCAAGTACTAGTTCTTCTAGATCAGTTGATGTAAATTACAAGTGTAAAAGGAGTGAACTTTTCCACATAAGGGTCATAACAAATAATGTTAAATTTGATACTCTAGTAGACAATGGATCACAAGCCAATCTAATCAGTGAAGAGGTTGTAAATAACTTGGGACTTGAAACAAATCCACATCTTAAACCATATCCATTGGGGTGGATATGTGGTGATAATAATTTGCAAGTAACCAAGCAATGTAAAATCAAGTTTGCAATCACTTCTAATTATGTTGATGAAGTAGAGATTGATATAGTTCCACTGGACATATGTGGAATTGTACTGGGAAGCCCATACCTTTATGATAGGAAAACTATGTTCTATAGGGAGGAGAATAATTATTGCTTCAAGAAAGATGGGAAATAGTACATTGTTCATGCTCATCGCATGAAAAATAATAGGTCTTTTGGAGCTACAAGGAAGTTAAAAATAATGGTAAATGCAAGCAAAAGCTTAACACTTATGTCTGTAACAAAACAAGAAATTCGTGATGCTAAACACGAGATGGTTCAGTATGATTCTAACAGTCATGAAGTGTCACCGGAGGTACAACATGAGGTTTAGCTGCATAATTTAATTATGGTTCCTGTTCAAAAGGGAAAGCATGTTGTTTCATTTTCATTATCATGTCTAGTATTTTTGATTAGTTTGTTGCTATTCAGTGGTGTATGGCTACTAACTACGACGAAGAATGTAGACGATTGTGCAATTGATGGGATGATTACTTTAGTAAACAATGCTATCTCAGTTTTCATGTTTGTTGTGATTAGTCAGGTGATCATTGTCCTAGAAGAGAGGATGAATGATACAGGACAAGTGGGGAGGTATCACCCTCACTTCTCACCTGAGTAAAAGTAGACTTTTGGTGGTCCAAAATCTTCCAAAGTGGGGAGGAATGATATAGGAGGCTCCCAAGGCTCAGAAAATTCTCAAAAATGAAAGTTCTCGGAATTGAGTGAAACCAATTCCATTGCAATAGTCTCATCGTGTTGATTCCAACCATATATTTACTTTCTCAAATGGGCTCCGTATGCGAGATTTATCGCACTCCGATCAGATTCTCAAACAACTAAAAAATCAAAGGTCAACTGGAAAAAAAAGTCAATGTTGACGTCAACATGATGTCACCAAAGCTAATTAATGATGTTGATGTGGAAGAGACATGTGGCAGAACTGCAGCAACAGATGGGGCAGATGACATATCCAATCAGAATTGGACACGTGGCATGTGATTTGGGCAAATGTGGTGGTGCCATGTGGCACCCAATCAGTAGTCAAATGGCAAGTTCCCAAAATAAGTTTAGGGTCCATGGGTTTTGAACCCACTTCATATGTGAGATTTATATTTACTTTCTCAAACGGGCTCCGTATGCGAGAGTTATCGCACTCTGATCAGATTCTCAAACAACTAAAAAATCAAAGGTCAACTGGAAAAAAAAGTCAACGCTGACATTAGCATGACATCACCAAAGCTAATTAATGATGTTGATGTGGCAGCACTGCAGCAGTCGACTGGGCAAATGATAGATCCAATCAGAATTGGACATGTGGCATGTGATTTGGAAAAATGTGGTGGTGCCACGTGGCCTAGGCATGGGTAGCCATGTGGCACCCAGTGAGCAGTTGAATGGCAAGTTCCAAAAATAAGTTTGGGGTCCATGGGTTTTGAACCCACGATCACCACAAGCCCAAGCGCCTTCAGAAATGGTACAACATCAACGTGCCCACATTGTTTCTTGTTATGTAACACCATATTAAATATATTTAAAGAGCATATATGTAAGCTTTAGTGCAGGAGGGGGATGGGGCTAAGCCCCAACCCATGTTCTATCTTCCTAACCTACAATCGGGGACGTGGACTTTCCACTACAACCACCAACGCACATTAAGCCATAGTTCCGAGTATTTTTCCACAAGAGTGGGAGCTTCCACTTGAAAGGCGCATGAGGAGTTTTCCTATTTTAGGCTGAGGTCACCTCGTAATGCGCCATATAACCAGGGATAGCGCGATTTAAGGGGCCAACGCTTAGCCATTTGGGCTAGCGCTTGGCCATTTATAGTGCATGTGACCAAGTTTTGATGAGTGGGCGCCACATTTTGGGGGCTTAAGCCCAAATTTATGTAAAAAATGGGTTTTTACTATAGTTTTTGGCAATTTTAATTGATGTTTGCCTGATATAATGACCAGAATTGGTTTTTTGAGGATATCTTGGCCATTTGGAGGGGGATTTGATCCCAGAAAGAGGCCAGGTCTTCAGGGGAATTTGGGCTTCCTCATCTGAGCCTGAAAACTATAAAAAACCAGGCTTTTTGAAGCTTGAAAAAGACTTTTTGATGCAAGGATTTGAAGGAGCAGTTTGTAATTTTTGGCCTTTTTCCATGTTTTGAGAGGCATTTTTCTCATCTTGTTGAGAGGAGTTTGATGATGCATGTATGAATCTGAGCAAGGAGGTCTTGCACAATAGATCCGAGGCATGTTATGTAACAACAATGAGTCATTGTAAGAGAACTTGAGCATTCTAAAGAGCAATAAAGAGGTCCTCCACTTGGAGGCGGGCCTAGAGACGTAGCCAATGAGTGGTGAACTGTGTTAACAAGTTCTTATCTCTATTTCTCTTTCTGTTTTTATGTTCTCTTCTCTTAATTTGTAGCATGTTTATTAATGGCTGATCTCTTTAATCATTAATGAGCATCAAGTAAAAGTCACATTTGATATTCCACAATAAGTTAATGATTTTATGTATTTCTCATTCTTATCGATCCGATGCATAAAATACAATAAACTAAACTTGCAATTTATTAGTAATACCTTCATTTTTGGATCAATGATTCATGTACGACAACCGTAGAATAATATTTGAACACAATGTTGTCTTTAATCTCATAAAGTGGCGCTCAACCTCGAGAGGCCACACAATTGTTTCTTGATGTGACAGCTAGTGCAGAGGGCAAACCAACTGTGAGAAGTGGGAGATGAAATTCTTGTAGAAATTGATGCCCCCCATAAAACTTTTGAGTTCAAGTGCATTTGATGGCACAGGACATTGTGCGAATTCTTGCACCTGAGAGGGATCTGGATGCACACTTTGTGTATTCAATATGAAGCCCAAATATTGGATGGAAGGCTATCCAAAAAATGACTTCTTTTATTTCACCTGCAACTTATGTTCACATAGCAACTCAAGAACTCTGCGCACATGTTGTAGACGATATTGCCAAGAGTTAATAAAGATCAAAATATCATCTAAATAAATGACAACAAACTTACCTAGGTATGGACTAAATATGTCACTAATTAGACACATGGATGTGGTTGGCCCACTTGTCAGTCCAAATGACATTACCATCCATTTGAAAATACTAAATTTGGTTTTGAACATTGTCTTCCATGTGTTTGTTTCTTGCATGTGCACTTGATGATACACTATTTTCAAGTCCATCTTAGTGAAGAATCGAGCCCCTTGTAGGTGGTCCAGAAAATCCTCAATCCAGGGTAGGGAATATCAGTTTTTAACAATGGATTTATTGAGGGCACGTTAGTCAATTGTAAGGTGCCATTCAAAAGTGTCTTTCTTGGTAATAATAAAGGAAAGGGATGCACATGGTGACGAAGAAGGTTTGATGTGGCCTAATTCAAAATTTTGGCTAATTTAGCATTAAGTTTTAGAAGCTTCTCGAGGACTAGAGATTCGATATGCAGTGGTGTTGGGCAATGATGTACCTGGTATGAGTTCAATGGAGTTTTGAATAGAGCATGAAGGGGGTAAGCATGTGGGTTGCGAGAAGACATCTTTGAATTATTGGAGTAAGGGGACCATGTCTAGGGGTGTCATTTTGGACAAATTATTGGAATTCATAGGGAAAATGAGGCAAAATGATACACATTTATTGATATTGATATTCTTAATAGTTTCTTTGTCGATAATTGACAGATTGGATTCATGATCCAAGGAGGTGAGAACATAGGTACGTCCTTCAAGTTGAAAATGGCATTGGTGAGATTTGGCATGGTATACAACATGTTTGGCCTATTAGTATGGAAGGACGAGTAGAAATCGGAGGGAAGTTGCAGGCGTTGAACTAGGTCTTGTGAGACAAGGTTCTTTTGACTTCCATTGTCCATAATGAGGGTGACCAATTCATATTTAATATGGAAATTATGGGTGAATAGAGGGACAATATATGTGCCTGGTTCATTATCACTCATGAATATCAAAGATGGATCTACTTCAGTGGGATTATCAAGGGAAACAACTTTTGGAGATGTAGGGGAGTCGAGCGTAGTGATTTCTGCAAACAAGGTTTCATTGGTGCACAGATTCTTAAGTGCATGACAATTTGCGGAAGAATGTGAGTTGATCTTGTGGAAATAACACCAGGTCACGTTTCTAGGTGAGGTAGGGGAGGCCCGAGGAATAGTGGTTGGGGAATGAATAAAATTACCATTAGTGGAGGGTCCAACATGGGGTTGGTGGGAGCGTATTTGAGGAACCACCTTACGTTCCATGGCCAAGGTGTGAAGAAAGACCTTGTCTAGGAAAGGGTTGTCGAACATATCTACTTCATGACATATACTTAACAATAAACCAAAATTAAACTTGACAATCAATACCTCTTTGTGATCTATGATGTGTAGCTGGATGTTCAGTTTGCAGAAGATATCGATGTATCCCTGGATGGATTTATTGGCTAGTTTTCAGAACTGCAACCATTTGGTGAGGAGGTTCTAGAGATAAACCAGTGGGTAGAAGCACTCTCCAAGAGCCTGACATAATCCATCCCACGTTATGATGTTTGTGTATGCTGGGTCAACCAGGTCACCTATGTCAATGAATAAGGAACAATTCTTCAGCTGAGTATCCCACTATGTCTGCTCAATACCTTCGAGTTGTAAACTGGTGATCTAGAGTTTCATGTCATCAGTTATCTCAGGGCATGTGCATAAGTATGTGGAAAGGTTGTGCAACCACGAGTCGGTGGTCTCACCATTCATTTTCCCCGAGAACTTGGGTAATTGCAGGTGTGTATCGAGCTCCATGTGTGTCGGGGCTCAAATCTCCTGCAAGAAAAGGAGCTCATGGAGAGCCATAGCTAAGTCTTGAATTAGAGCTATGGAATTATAGGAGGAATCCTCTGTGGATGGTTCCTTGCGTGGAAGAATAATTTGCATTCACCACAGATGTCTATCTGATACTAGATGTTGTGTTGAGAGTTCCTTAGAGTCTAGACGCATTGAGAAAGAACCTGATGCCTTGAAGAGGGTGTGTGGAGTAAGCATGCTGAAAGCCCGAAAGAGGGTGCACTAGAAGTCCTAAGAAGCATTGAAAATTCTGAGAAAAAAATAATTGGTGGATGGCCTCTCTTATGAATCCCGTGGTTGAGAAAAAGTTGGCTTGGATCCAGGTTTTGATACCAATTGATCTGCAAATCTATATGCAACAATTAAAAAATGCAACCAATAAACTATATTAATATTAAAAAAGAAAACATTGCATAGTAAAAATATTTATAAAACATATGAGAAAAACATTGGGAATGAGAAGTCAAAATGACCATCAACTGTTTTCAGCAAGGAAGATGCCTTTTTAGCAACCTGGGCTATTTTTTGTTTTGTAGCAACAACATATAAGTTGTTACTTTATTTATGAGCTCTCTGCATAGTGATATTGACAAGCATTGTTTACAATGCTACTGACTGAACTGGCCTTCTAACAAAAAATATGGAATTCCCTCTTACATTGGATTGATGAGGGTTGTTTATTAGTAAATTTACTGACAAAACTAACATGTTATATAATTATTAGAAGTCTTCATCCTCAACTTGACTAGCGATGGAAGTTTACAATAGAAATTACTCATGTTGACTGACGAGGCAAGGTTGATGCCCTCCCTAGTATCCCACTATTCAAAGGATCATGCTTCGTGTTGGTGTTTTCCCTACGACCATGCCAACATATATGAGTATTTCAAACTACTCAAGTCCTCAATGATTTGAATTTGAAGTACTTAGAATTACATTTCTAAATTCATACATAAGAAAATACAAGCTTACCTTCATAATCATAAACATGAATTCAAGAAGAGATGGATTTCCTATATTTTCAATAGAATGGTCCAAGAAATTGGTTGATTGTGAGAAATTTTCCACCCAGTCATAGGAATCCACTATATATGCCACCCCTAAGCCAAACTACAATGCCACCAGGGAAAAATATATTGGTCAAGGACTCTCAATTCACTCACCCAATCCAATTTCTCTCAATCTTAGAATTTTTTTTTACCACATAATACTCTAGGGAACCATCCAACCAGAACAACCTTAGTACTCTCTTCCACTACCCCACACACCACAATGAATATACTTAACTTCTCTTCTCAATAATCTCTCGTGAACCTTCTTCCATCTAATACTCTTCATTATGTGCAAAAAGAGTCTAATTTAATGTCTACCTAGGAATAACATAGAAGAGTTATACCTCATCTCTTGCTCACTCAATGAATAATAAACTATGGGGAAATGGATGGTTTCCTTAATAACCTAGCCTCTATTCTCATCTACAACCTTTCATCTCTCTTTTCTCAAATCCACCATCTTCTCCTAAACAACTCTATTTTGTCTTCTATGGGTTTGAATCTCAATCTCTCACTTGAGAATGTGACTCCAGAACTTTAGAGGTGTATCGACATGAGAGAATGGTTCAAATTATGAGAGTGATGGTAAAAATGGGTTTAAATGAGAATTCCTTGGGTTGTAAGAATGAATGAGTTGGCATTAAAATGGTGATATTTTTTGAGCCAATTTGAATTAGCATGGAATATAGTACACATGAATAGAGGAGGTTCAAATTCCTATAAAGATGGAGTCTCTTACACTCATGATTTTTGTACTCAACCCCCATGCCTTCATAGCTATGGAATATCCAGCAACCACTTCCTGCGTTTAATTATGTGAAAATTTAGAAAACAAATTGTGAAATTTTGTGCAATCTATGGGGGTGAGAATCCCCCCCTCCATGTGGAAAATTTTCCAAGTAGTTTGGTTTGTCTAGCTAACACCTGAAAAAATAATTTTTGTGCATATTCAAAGGGGGGACAAAGTAGTTTCTTAAAAAATGAAAAGTGATGAACAATTCTACCTATTTCAAGGCCTTACCTAAATGTGAGGCGGTGCTTGTAGAAAATACAAATATGCTTGGGATTCAAACTAGTGGGATCAATATGCATTATGGATTCTCATTTCTTACTATGTCTTTCTTTTATAAATTGTAGAGTTTGTATGTTTTGAACTATTAATTGTACCCTACAAAGATGCATTTATTTAGATTATGCTTATGACACATGTGCATTTTGAGATGATTTCCCTATGGTTCTCTTCTACTCATGCATATTCAAGTGTGATGTCTTTCATGTATTCAATGGATTCTATTAAGTTGGTTCTATAGTATAGATAACTTCAACATAGAAGTTGTTTGAGAGATTTTTTTAAATTGTAGAGTTTGTATGTTTTGAACTATTAATTGTACCCTACAAAGATGCATTTATTTAGATTATGCTTATGACACCCATGCATTTTGAGATGATTTCCCTATGGTTCTCTTCTACCCATGCATATTCAAGTGTGATGTCTTTCATGTATTCAATGGATTCTATTAAGTTGGTTCTATAGTATAGATAACTTCAACATAGAAGTTTTTTTAGAGATTTTTTCCTTTAAACATGCCCCTTGTCATATTCACATTGGCTATATTTTCTTTTCAATTTGATGTATTATGAATATACAAGAAGTATCCTCCTTGGCAAATATTGGATGGCTTGTAACAAACATTAAATATTATGAAGTCCTCCCATTTTGGTTTAGAACTCCTATTTTAGGTTCCCAGGCACTTTACTCTAACCATGGAAGTTCCTTAATTATTTCAAGAATTTGACTTGAAACCTTAAGAAAGTACACCCAACATTTTCCTTAAATGTTATCACAAGCACTTTGTACAAAAATGTATTTTTCTAAGTGACAGAGGCCAATTTGCACCACCTCGTATTTGTACAAATACCACATTTATTTTCTAAATTTGTCCTCATGTTAAAATAAACATCAATTGTTGTGGTTTCTCTATGCAGCGCTTGTCCAGAGTCGGAATCCCAGTGATTGATACTATCCACCACTGAAACTTGGGGAGCATGAGGAGTTCAAGGTCCCTAAAATGGGAGTTGACTGTCTGTATTCTACATGGAACAAAAAGTCTCATCTTAGAGGGATAGGAGGCATAGTTTATATTAGAAAAACATTTCTCCTCACATTCAACATCATAAGATTGACCCCCAATCAATACATTTTGATAGAAATTTCAGGCACCAATGCTAAGAAGATGTATAGAAATTTGTTATTTTGCACCTTACTAATTCTTACAAGAAAAATAATCTAGATAAAAATTGTCCCCATAATACTCAGAATAAGATATTTATAATTTGAAAATGAAGGTAATATCCTCCCTCGCTTAGGACTCCAAATCCAAACAAGCTACTCTTTTATGATGTGACTCCAACCATAATCCTTTTTATGGCTAGATGAGGACCTTGTTTTATCTAATAGCTACAAAAGAAGCTCAATTCCAATTGAGAATTTGTTTGGTACCGAGTTGGTTAAGCTTCCTCATGTTCTCAAGACCTAATACCTGTAATGGAGTAATGATGGCCAAACTCCAACCAAAATGACATGCATTCAAGGGCTAGGTAGTAGTGTTGTTGTAGATTATGTGATATATGATATCCTCGCTTCCAACCAAATATCAACTTTTGACCTTTAAATGACCATGAGTCCGAATCGATCATAAACCTTTAACCCTAACTCTAAAATTTTCCACATGCATAGAGCACCATTGAAGAGAATTCTGATAATCAAAGGAATTTGGCGCTTTGACAAAAGTAAAAGATGACATTTCAACATTTAAATAGTAAATTAAACCTCCCAACTTATAAGGACAACATTGAAGAACTCTACTCACAATTTTGCCAAACCACTCTTTCCACTTCTATTAACAAGTTCTCTTCTAGGTGTCCTATAAAAAGAATAATAGAACAACCAACCCCTTAGTATGATAAAGAATGTAAAATTACTAGGAAATCCATTAGGATGCTTCTAATGAGCCCTTTAAAACTCAGTAAGATCAATATGTACAAAGCCTGATTAAAAGTGGAAAAAGATACTATATCACTAAAAGGCAAGAGAACTTTCACAACTATACAAGTTGGATCCTACAGTTTGAGCCAAATTCTAAAATGTAATACTTCAAGAAATAATAGGATTCCTTTAACGGATCGAATTCTACCTTAAAAGTCTTTACTAGTTCCCTAATGCCATGGACACCATTCCTATTGTCCCTACAAAGGAAGAAGTTTCTTTATTTAGGATGACAAAGACTTCGGGTTAAGCGGCTCTCAAATGGGGAAAGCTAAGGAAATTGAAGGCTACCAAGTCGAAATTTTTAAAATCAGAGGCCAATCCCATCTCCTCACATACACAAGCTCTTCAATTTAGTAGTCAAGAAGGGCTTCCCTAAACCCCGGACGAAGACTCATTGTTCATATTTTAAAATGGGAATACAAACATCTCCACCATAGGACCATTATGATTAGTCCAATTTCAGCCAAGCTTTTAAACTATTTTGGAAAAAGACAATATCATTAGAAAGCTCTTAAAGAGACAGCCAGCCGGTTTTAGAGATATCATTCAACCATGGACCATCTTGTTACCTTTTAGGATCATTGTAGAGGAGTTCCCAAGAATACTAAAACCAATCTTTTTGTTGTTTTGTTGACTTTAGGAAAATCTGACATGGTTCCTAGGAAAACCTTTTGGAATAGGTTGAAGAGATAAAAGTGCCTCAACTCGAGAGTTGAGGTAGGCAGGGTTGTTGCAATAATGATGTATGAGAACATTATTAAGCTTAAAAACACTGAGTACTGGTCAAAAGAGATTAACTGCAATATTAGAGTCAAGCAAGGTTTTTCTCTATCCCATACCCCTTTTGGCATAAACATTGATAAGTTAGAAGAATGCTTGGAAAGTGGTGCTGTAATGACTCTACTCAATCGGGTATAGTCATCAATCTTTTTTTCGCGCCGATGATATCGCTCTTATGGCAAGGAGTCCCTATGATCTTGAAACCAACTAAGAATCCTCAAATATTTTTGCTCCAATATGGTATGACTGCTAATACCGATAAGATTCAAGGTCATGATTATTATTAATTCCAATAAGATCCCTTATGATAGTTCCTTTGTATATGACAACAACAACTTGGAGGAAGTGACTTCCCATACAAATATCTTGAATTGATATTCACCACAAGTCAATTATTGGAATTCATGGCATTGAGAAAAGGATTATTGGGGATGGAAAGCTTATTATGGGCTTGAAAACAATTGTAAAATCAGTTGATTCGAGTTGGATAAGCAAGAAACTCCTCTTGAGACTCCCCCGTTACACCCTATATTCTTATGGATGTGGAAGTCCTGGGCTGTAGTATCTCTCTGAACTGGAGAAAGATAGAGCAAATACAAAAGAATTTACAACCTATAATCTCAAAATTAAAGAAAATACTCCCTATCCCATCCTCCTCTTAGGAACAAGTCTCTCCCCCCATTGAGAGCAGCATGGCTATGACTAGATACCTAATGTATAAGCATAAGTTAAACAAAATGTGTTATACAGGCTACCTAAAATGTTTCAAAATCAAGTCAATACAACCACCATCGACTCAAGCGTAGGATGGCATAAAGACCGGTCTTGGATAAACTATTGGGGAATCATGGAAGAAACCATTTTGCGTAATAAAGATACTATTAAAACCACAAATCAAAAATTTAAGGAAAAATGGTGGTGTGATAAAGAGCAGAAAAAAAAAAGAAAATTAAGGCATTATAAAGATGTAATCAACCATAATCTAGAAGATCAAAATTATATATATCTGTTTTTCCAAGTAAAGAAAAATAAGCATTGCTAAGATAAGAACAAATTCTCAATGAAGCCCATAGTGAAACTGGTTGGTCAATTCCTAAAACACCATGGATGAAAGAGTGTGTCACCTTTGGGACACTAAGAAGAAGATGAAAACACTTTCTCTTGTATTGTCAAACCTATACCCATATTAGATCTCATTTTCAAAATATTTATATCACACTCTACCAACCTCCTAACCTCTTAACTCAACAAAAGTATGGTGATCTTGAAAAGCTTCCCTTAAAGCTTTTCTTCGAAAGCACATGTACCTAAAGAATCATAATCACTCTCTACCCTCTTAAGCCCGGAGACCAATTCATCTTAGTGGATGTTCATCATCATCATCATCATCATCATCATCATCATCATCACTTCATCATCATCATCACTACTCATCATCATCATCATCATCATCATCATCATCATCATCATCATCATCATCATCATCATCATCATCATCATCACTACCACCAACATCAATAATTACTTCATCATCATCATCACAATATAAAGTTGTAGATTTAATTATGGCATTGCAATTTGTAAGAAAATATATAGTAATGTCATAAAATGGATGTTAATTCTTTATTTATTTTAATAGATAATTATAGAATTAAAATTTAATTTATTTTTAATTCATGTTAATGAGTGGAGAATGGAAGTATTTATGCAATGAAAACAATTTCAAAATAAAAAACAATAAATATATCTAATTTAATAATAGATTTATTTTAAAAATAAAAAATAATAAGTATATCTAATTTTATTTTTATTTTTTTAAGAATATAATTGTTTTGTTTAAATTTTATTTTTATTTAGATAATTTTATATTTAAAATTTAAATTATTTTTTGATTCATGTTAATGTTAATGAGTGGATTTCAAATCCCATTAGTGTGATTATTTTTGATTGGTTTGTATTAATTTAGATGGACCTGGTTTTGTAAGGGGCCACTCATCCAAGTTCAAACTCCTAGAAAGAGATACCTAAAATTCAGCCATGATCAAGATATGATTTTGAAGGATAATTAGTTAAACAAACTAACAAACAAAAAATAATATTAGTGAATATAGAATGAAAATATTTATGTAGTTAAAAACTATCCAAAATAAAAAATAAAAAATATATCCAATTTAATAATAGATATTATTTTATTTTACCAAGATTTTTAATCATAAACTTAAAGATTATTCAAAAAAAAATATTTATTATTATATAAATAAATAAACTATTTAAACATTATACAATAATTTATTATTATATAAATAAATAAAATATTTAAACATTATAGAATGGAAAATTTATTATTATATAAATAAATAAAATATTTAAACATTATAGAATGGAAAAGTGTTTTTGTTTTGTGAAATTTAAATTCAAATTAAATAAAATATCTTATTCAATAAATATTAAATGTAAATACATTGCACCTTATAATCCACACATTTATGTTTTTTAATTAAAAAATTCCATGATAGGCATGCTTATTAATTTAATTTTAAGTTTGTGGGACAAGGGAGCACAAGGATTTGACTGGTAATGATTTTTTAAGAGAAAACACATGTTCTTAATTATTAGGCCCACTCAAGTTGTATATAATGATGATGGTTAAATTAAAATTAAATAAATATAGGGTTTTCACGACTTGAGGTGATTTTTTTATGTACTCTACTACTTTTTTCTTGCCAAGGTAGTATGTTATTTTAATGCTTATATTTTAAGCAAAATCATAAGTATAAAATTATTTTGTATGTTATATGCAAATTTCACTATCATTAATTTTTTTGTTGTTTTTTTTGTATTTTGACTATACAATTTTATTTAATAAAATAATAATAAAAAAATACTCAAGAAAATCT
>SNQJ01S0187336.1:18490-36477 GCA_010110895.2 Picea sitchensis | reverse complement strand
CCTAGCAGTTAGCTCAAAATAAAATCACTTTATCTACTAAAAGAACAGTTGAGTAATCAACTAAACATGTAGTGGAAGCATAAAGTAGGAAACCAAAAATCTCATACACAAGAACACCAATATTTTCAAGTATAAACCCTTGGGAAAACCCCAGAGGTAAAACCAGTACATTGATGATTTTATTAAGGTCAAATCTAGGCTCCCCTAACAGGGAAAATGGCCCACTAGGAGAATATAAATTGCAGACAAACCTCGCAATGCCTATGTTATTTTACGACCCTGTACCAACACGTTTCTCGAGGTGTACGTGATTGTCCTTTAGAAAACCCGCATACATATGTGATTGTCTCCACTGAGACCTATGTATATGTACAAAAACTATGTACGTAAACTTATGTACGGTGCTATGCTTTCCTTTGGCTTCTATCAACTAAAAACCACCTACGGTTGCCTCTACTCTCTCTTCTTCTTGACCTATTTGATCTCTAGATGGAATTCCTTCTCCACCTATCTGAGATATTGAATCATGGTCCTTTTTTATCCAACCCTCTATGCATCAACACTTGGATGAAATCTCTTCACCCAACCAATGAGATCTCCGCAGTCTTGTGTAAGCAAAATTCTTTCTTTACTTCTACACTCCTCGCACTAGAAAAAGTCCTTCTTTGATATCCTTGACCTTGGCATCTCACCAAAAGTCTCGACCTTGATCTCTCACTAAATTCTCCCAGAAGTGTATCTCACACAAGTATCTTCCTCCTTCACCCTAGCCTTGTTTTTATAATCATGAGTTACAATCTAAACCTAATCTCCAAATTGATTGACAGTTGAGATTACTTCTCACACCCACTTGAGATTTACATGATTAGATTACATGCTAATTACTTTTAGCACTTTCCTTAAATAACTCAACTAACTAATAAAAACACTTTTACTTTAATTAATTACGTTTAACTAAAGTAAAATCAAGGATATAAGGCTTTCGACGACTTCCACATGCTAGACACATGTCAATGCGGAAGTACATGTTCGATGCTACCACTAACATCAACACTCCCTCTTAGTGAGGAAGGTACTTCTTCCTCTTTAATTTGACTCTATCTTCGATATTATATCTACTACCATTCCTGCTCTCCAATCCACCTGATTAGTTGCTCCCTCTAACATATAATCTATCCCTGCCATCATGCTATGATCTGTCTCTGAAGACTCGTTTCCTATAATCATGCTCCTAAAAGCCTCTTGCTCATGAGCATCCTGCATGTCCATCTTGTACCATGACTCCTTGATAGACTTGGAAGGCTACTCCTTCGCACCTGAACCTGAAGGTTGACTCCCTCTGAGATACTCAACCTTTGGAGCTATTGGCTCCTTGTTCTCTGCCACTTTGTTGTTTGTTATTGCTTACATAGGTTGGCCCTTTAGCCTATACAAGTTACTCTCTCTAACTCCAAAGGTAGTTTCTTTGTATGAGCTAGATCCTCTGGGATTAATGAACATATTTTCATCTTTTAATGCTATTTCAAATCCCTTCTTCTCAATCACTGAGACTGATATCACACTCCTCTTGAGTTATGGCACCTGTAGCACATTCGTCACTCTCAATGTTCCTCCTGACTCCAATTGGAATGACATTGTTTCAAGTCCCTTTACTAGATGCTTGGTCACCATATGAAGTTCCATATGTTTCTTTGAGTCAAACTCTGTGAATATCTCGAACACCTATCATGCTCCTTTCGTGTGACATGTGGCTCCACTATATATGGTGCTCAAGGAAGTCTGGGAAACAATTAAGAACTTTATATGTTCAAACATCTTGCAAAAATCATCCACTTGAGTCTTTGTCGACGCAACTACCTCTGGTTGCATTTTTTTCCCACCCTTCTTCCTTTGCAAACATTGGCCTACATAATGTCCAAACTTGTGACATGCAAAGCACTTGACTTTTCTCATGTCCTTCTTTTTGTCGAATTGAGAGCTAGACTCTCCACTAGCAATCTTCTTGAACTTTCCCTTCCTTGCCTGACTGGAAAGAGAAAGGTTCCCATCATTATTCTTGTGTCAACCTCCATTCGCATCATCATCTCGAAGTTCCTCCTAAACGAAGTCATCCCATAACCTTGACCAATCTGGAATCTTCTTTCATGCCACGAATCCTTTGATGAAAGATGTCCACTTCTTCCTAAATCCCTTGAGCACCATCATCACCAACTCTGAATCATCCACTGTCTCCCTAATTGCAGCCAGTTCATATCAAACTTGTCGGATCCAAGTGAGATAAATTGTCACTGTATCTTATCCTATCATCTTCATTTCCTTGAGCTCCTCTCTCAACACCATTATGTGATTCTCATTCTTACTCTGAAATAAACTCTTCAGGGCCTCCCACATGTCCCTAACAATATTATTTCCTGGTAAATGAGGGATCTAGTGATCCTTCACTCCATCTAGAATTATTTACTTTCTTTTCACATCCTTCTAGTTATGGATGACCAAATATGTCACATTTGTTGGTGGAGTTATCTGAGTATTAGTAAATTCCCAGATCCCATTCTCCATCAACACCAACATGATTCTCTCCTTCCAATGATTGTAGTTGGAAACTTCATCCAACCTATCCTCGAATCAGAATCCAGTTATCACCTCTAAGATATGATTTGATAACCCTCTATTGAAACTACCCATGTATTGTCGTGTACGGCCCTATACGTGACTATCACCACTACAGCCCGCGTATGTATGCGACTATTACCATTGCAACCTGTGTATGTATGTGATTGTCACCACTACAACCAATGTAAGTACACAACTCTTCTCATATCCTCCCATGTATGTACGTGGCTATCCCTTATGTGACCCACGTACAACTCCATACACTTGTAAAAACCCCTATTATGCCTCAGTATTGTTGTTTCTCTGAAATTTGTCCTTTGATTTCTACCTCTTAGTTATAGAGTTGACTAGATCTTTTTGCAGATCTAACAGATTTTCTTGCAACTACTAAGATTGTATTCCTCTCAAAGCATGTGATCTGATACCGTGTTGGTATTTTACCACTTCAACCCAGCACTTGATAGTTAGCCTAAAATAAAATCACTTTATCTACTAAAATCACAACTGAGTAATCAACTAAACATGCAGTGGAAGCATAAACTAGGAAACCAAAAATCGCATACACAAAAACACCAATATTTCATGTATAAACCCCTGGAAAAACCCCGGAGGAAAAACTGGTACTTAGATGCTTTTATTAAGGTCAAATCAGGGCTCCCGTAATAGGGAAAATGGTCGACTAAGAGAATATACATTATAAACAAATCTAACATTGTCTGTGATGTTGTACGACCCTGTACCATCATGTTTCCTTAGGTGCACGCAATTTTCCTTCAGCAAACTATCATACATATGTGATTGTCTCCATTGAGACCCATGTACATGTATGGAAACTCTATACGAAAACTTCCGTACGGTGCTACGCTTTCCTCTGGCTTATGTCAGCTAAAACCCACCTACGACTGACTCTGCTCTCTCTTCTCCTTGACCTGTTTGATCTCTAGATGGAATTCCTTCTCCACCTCTCTGAGATATTGAATCGCAATCCTTTGTGATCCAGCCCACTCTGCATCAACAATTAGACGAAATCTCTTCACCCAACCAATGAGATCTCCTCACTCTCGTGTAAGAAAAAGTCCTTCTTTGCTTATACACTCCTCACATTAGCAAAAGTCCTCCTTTGCTATTTTCGACCTTGGCATCTTACCAAAATTCTCAACCTTGATCTCTCACCAAAGTCTCCCACAAATGTATCTCACTCAAGTGTCTTCCTCCTTCACCCTAGCCTTGTTTTTATAATCATGAGTTACAATCTAACCTAATCTCCAAAGTGATTGATGGTTGAGATTACTTCTCACTCCCACTTGAGATTTACATGCTTAGATTACATGTTAATTACTTTTAGCACTTTCCTTAAATAACTCAACTAACTAACAAAAACACTTTTACTTTAATTAATTCCTTTTAACTAAAGTAAACTCAAGGATAGAAGGCTTTTGATGACTTCCACATGCTAAAAACATGCCAATGCAGAAGTACATGTCTAATGCTACCACTGACATCGACATGGAAACACCCTAGGATCCTTGGTTAAAATATCTGAGGTCACAAAATAGGGGTGATATACCTCACTTGTTGTAATTCCACGTATTAATAGTAATAATAGTAATATGGTATTAGTAACAATAATGATAAATAGGTATATATTTAAATAGTACAATCATATAAAGAAAAGAATTACCTTATTATTAATAATAAGGATAAAATAAGAGAAGATAAGTTAAGTTAAGATAAGAAAAGAATTACTCTTTTTTTTTACTTTGGAATAGAGCCTGGGGAAACCCATCAGGCACTTCCCCTCATTTCGAGGATGGCACTCGAGGTAAACCAGATTTGGTAGAAAACAGAAGTTTTTTTGGTAGCTTGCTCATTTAAGAGCTCAACATGTCACTTGCGGGAATTGAATCTGGGGGGGGGGACATGCCTCGGCACAAACCAATCGGGCTAAACCCAATTGACAAAAGAATTACTCTATTTTTAATAAAAAAGGATAAGATAAGATAAGATAAGTTAAGATAAGAAAAATGGAAATTTTGCATGATGACAAGTGGAATCTATGCATGAGGTTTCTTTTGCATGGATGGACCAAGGAATTCTATTTAATAGAACAAGATTAGTTTACAAATGAATTACAACACACAATAAAAGCTCTTTTTTTAATAATAAAAACAATTATTTTAAAAAAAAGAACACATTTGCAAATAAAGAACACAATTATGTTGATCTAAAGCAAATTCATAATATTGTTATTGTTTGTGTATGTTTAATACTAACTCAATAGACTTAATTTTAACTTCTCCCAATTAAACCTAAAGAAAATTGAAGTAGGCCAACCAAAGTTACTTACCACAATTTGTAATAAATAGAAGTTGAAGGAACATTACTAGGGACTTTAAAATCCATGTAATGCAATGAATGTAATTGACAATTGCAATGAAAGGGATTATATATTCTCAAAATGAGAAACCACAAAGTTCTCGAGGAAAATTGTGTGTTAGGTAGGCCACCCCCAATGATCATGACAACCTACCTCTAAATGCAAGCATGATTCCCTTAAGAACGTAAATTGTGACTGTTGGTTTCTAGACTATTGCAAATGTACATGACAACTAGCTACACTTATTGCTTTTAATGACTATCATTTTGTATGTTATATTATTAAGCATGAATGAGAATTTTGTACTATAATTTAGGGAAATTTTAGTCTTAAGACTCTAGGACACTTTCTCGGGTTGTGGACGCTTCTTATCATTTTGTCTAAAATGTCTTGTATGCACACATTTTGATTATCTTAATAGTTATCAAGAAAACCTCATTTGGCTTATTCACATTTGAGATGTAAGTCTACGAGAACATGCATATATACAATATGAGCTTGTGAAAGTCAATAGGGTTTAGCTCGGGTGTTTAGGAGAAATGATTGTTATTCTCCCCACTCGCAAGTGACATGTTGAGCTCTTGTTGAGTGCCCTAAAGATTCTAGGGGGTTTACCCTAGATAAAAAAATTATGAGCTAACTACATTAACCTTTACATTTTTTCATATTTGAGGGATTTCTTTGCACCACAATAAACTGTATAGTTGCATAAATTGAAGTTTTTAAAAAAAATTATTTTCATATATGGTATATTAATTTTTTTATATATTTAGAAATAAAAAAGACTTTTGACTTTAACATTTAGAATCTGTGGATTCTTCCTATATCGAAACTTCTATACATTTTAGAAATTATAAAAAACATTTGGTTCAACATTGCAAAATGGTTCTATACATTTTAGAAAATAAAAAACACATTTACTTCAACATTGCAAAATGGTCTATTGAAACCAAACTTATCCTGAAACTATGCTTAGAGAAAGATTATTTCTTATGTACCCTATTATTGCTAGACACCTGAGTGAACCGTAAACATTAGATCGACTCTCATAAATGGCTACCCTAGAATTTTGATATAAAAAAAGATTATTTATTATGTAGTGTATTGTTGCTAGACACTTCAACAAACAAAGAGTTGGTAATAAATACCTACCCTAAAATTTTGATGTAACAAGTTAGTTTTTGACCAACAAACTTCTACAAAAAAGTAAATGTTTGTAGACATCAAATGTCACTCAAATGTACAAATTTTGTAAACTTTAATTCATTTCAAGAACTTTCTTTAATTTTATATTAAATTTGATAAAACTATTATTATTGATAAATAATCAATATATATTTGAAGGTAAAGTAAAATAATAAATAATATATATCATTAAATTTAAAAATAATACTGAATTTAGTATGTACTACTTACAAATATTAAATGAATATATAAATTTAAATTTTATTTTACGATCATTTTTTACAAAAATTTTAATTATATTTATAAAATGGAATGAGGAGGATTTAATTTTTATTAATAGCATGGATATTCCATTTGAACTTTTAATTATATCTATAAAATGGAATGAGAAGAATTTAATTTTTATTAAAAGCATGGATATTTCGTTTGTAAAGTAATTAAGAATCATTCAAGAATGAGGGACAGGTCTTTTTCATATACACAAGGCTCCTTAAGAGAAAAAATAATAATAATAATATATATATATATATATATATACAAATAAGACTATACATAGACTTGTTGGGCAGGTAAGCTATTAATTAATCGTGATCAGTCATGTCACAGGTAAGGAATGAATTACTCGTTAGTCAATTCACTACTCAATAAAATGAACGTATTATTAAAGAATGAGTACATAGTACACTGAAGTACAGTGAACGTCTAGCTATATTAAATTTTAGAGATTTCATATTTTTAAATTAATTTTATATTTCTGGTTAATAATAATGAAAAGTTGAGGCTTACGAATGTACATGCTACGTAGATTCCCCTAGGGTTTCCTTAGTAATTATGTCAGGGAGTACTCATGCCCCTAAGGCTTGAACGATGGATGTAGACTATACTTCGTACCCCTATGCCTATCCTATCTTGTCCTGATTTGCCTTGTCACCCCCTTTCCCCTTACACAATGCGACTTCAGTTGGTAATTTCCTACATCTTTTCCATCATGCCAAGTTTCTAGAGTTGATGGCACACAACCTCGACCTGTCCTGGGTTGATGAGGACGAACTGTGGGCCAAGGATGGCCTCTTCCGTGTCAACGAGGATTATAAGCTCCTTTATGATTGTCAGCGTCAAATGATGCCTCCACAAATCACTCTGAATTCGACTGCAGCGGAAGCTTCCTCCTTATCCCATCACCTTAATGCGGTTGTCAGCACCTTTACTCTTGACTTAATTTCCTTGCCAAAATTCCGACAGGTGCATCCTCTACCTTCTAGATCTCGTCCATCTAGCGTCCTTCATGTGCATGTCATGAGCCCCCCCCTTCTCTGTGCCCTTAGTTATTACACCGAAGTGGTTAACGCCATTCATTCTCCCGCTCAGGAACCTTTACCCTCTCCTAGTTTATCCCTGTCGACTTCTGCTCCCCAGGGCTCTCACTTTCACTGTAATGGTGTTGGTAAAAACCGCTCCACTAGTGATTATGCTCGTTTAAACCGAAGAAAAAAAAAAGCGTTGGAAGACCAGGGTAGATAATTCTAGTTGTGTTCTTGGCCAAGATATCTCTTTGGACAGAGTGATAGGTCTCTCAGAGAAAGCTCTTGTTGGAAAAAAAAATTACGTTGAGATGAGTATGCACTAGTTATCTGAATGGATGTTCTCCCACTGGAAACCCATTCTTGGATATTGCCCCCGGTTCAGTCTTCTCTCTAACCACTGTTTGGTGTTCCACTTTCTCTATGAAAGTGACCTTCTACGCATTCTAGATTCGCCTTGGATTTTTGGAAAAGGAGTGCTTATGCTAGAAAGATGGGGCCCGGGTTTCAACCCCCTTCTAGAAAATTTCAAGAAAAGAAGCTTTTGGATGCTCTTACCAGACTTTCCTCTAGATAATAAGAGATTAGCTTGGCTCTTGGTTGAGTTGGATCTGGACAAAGGCCTTCCGGATTCAATTGATATCACCATCGGGGATGATCGCTTCTTGCAAACAGTTGACTTATGGAAGGAACCATTCTGATGCCATGGCTGCTGGAAAACGGGGCATCTTAGGACAAACTGTCTGTCTTCCATGGATATCCCTCAGAGCTTCAAACCCTTGGCGACAGTTTGTGCCTCTACAAAATCTCTGGAAGTGGGTCCTCTCGACAGCGAGTCCTTTTTAGGTAAGATGTGCTTTTTTTTTCCTCTTTTTTCAATAAGCTCTCCTCGGCCGAATTAGATTACCTGAAGAGTAATGAAAATTGGGTGCTCGATATTTTTGGAGAATTCTAGGGAATCCTCATGAAAAATCTTGAGAAACAGGAAGGTTTTTGTGCTCTGCGGTCCTCGGGAGGTGACTTACTCAGACTGGAAGCTTTTCAGACGTCCTCCCCTCCTGATGTTGATCCCCTGGAAGTTATGTCGCTCTCTGTTTCGGAGCCTGTTATGAATCTTTCTAGCAATTATTTTCCCTTAAAGACTGTCTCTACTTCGGATGTTTCCCTCCATAATTTTTCTCCCCTAGATTCCTTTTTACCCAAAGATCCTACTATTTGTTCAGCCTCTCACCTTCATTTTTTTGTTGACACTCTAGAACCTAAACCTTTAGAAATATCTAACCTTTCTACTCTTCTCCCCTCTGCTACTCTTCTCCCCTCTACTACTCTTCATTCGAATTTCACTATCCGGAAACAAACCAGAGCCGGAATCCCTAAGATTCCTCATGGTGCAACGGAGGGAGGCTTAGACTCAATTAATGATCTTGATTTACTTCCTTCATATTTCCTTTTGCCATCCATCCTTCCTGCTTCCTTGGAACTTGTTACGGTTTTGTCCACCTCTTTGACCCTTAGAGCAGGCCAGTCAATTCCCCAAGTTCCCTTATGATCATTTTATCACTAAATGTCTGTGGGTTTGGAGAACCACATAAAATTGTCTCCATTAAAGCATTTTTTTCCCAAATTAACCCTGACATCACATTTATTCAAGAAACTTTAGTAAGCAGAGACAAGGCTATCAAGCTCTTCTTACAATGTGTTCCCTTCTGGAATGTTGTGGTAGTGGACCCTTTTGGACGATCCGGAGGTTTGCTGAGTGGTTGGAATCCATCCATTGTTGAGCTTACTGCATTTGATACCCTTGCAAGTATCTATCTAGAAGGAAGGATTAAACAGACAGCGGATTTAGTTAAATTGTTGAACTGTTATGCTCCCTATAAGGATAGGGAATTATTCTAGAATTTTATTTTACAGTTTGTCTTATTGAGTGAAGAAGGCATAATTGTAGGTGGTGATCTATATTTCACACTATCAACAAGAGAGGTTTGGGGGGCTTCTTCCAGATTAGATCCACTCTCAGAATTCTTCACAAGTCTCTTGCATACATCTGGGTTGGTCGATGTTCAGCCATCTAAACTTACTCCCACTTGGTGGAATGGCAGAACTGGGGCAGATGGTATAGTGAAGAGGTTGGACCGCTTACTACTTGATGAATCACTACTCAACTGCAACTTCAAGGTTAGATCATGGGTAATCAACTCTACAATTTCAGATCATAGTCTGATTTGCCTCCAGCTGGACTCTTGTGCACAGAAATCTTCACCGCCTTTCAAATTCAATGCAACATGGTTCAATGATCAAGACTTCACTCTCCTCATTAAACAATCATGGAATGTTGTGAGTCATTGGACAGACTCCTCCACTATTCAATTACTATGTTCAAAACTAAAGAGTTTGAAAAGAACAGTGATCCATTGGAAGAGAGATAAGAAAGTTCAATTACAATCGGAACTGCTTCAAATTTATTCCAAGATAGTTGAAATCTTTGATAAGTGTCTATCTCAGATCTTTGAACAAGTTGACCTGGACATTCTTAAAAAACTGAAATAGCAAAAAGAAAAGATTATGGTTATTGAAGAAAATACTTGGTGTCTTAAAAGCATAGCCATTTGGTTAAACAATGGAGATAAAAATACTAAGTTTTTTCATTAATATGCCAATATGAGAAGGACAAGGAATTCAATCTGGGATATTGAGGATGAATCGAGTGCTCTTCACACAACAGATTCAGATACAAAAAATTTTGCTATGGATCATTTCAAATCACAATTCAGAGACATCGAGGTCGAGGATACATGCTGCCAGCTCAAGGTACTTGAATAGCTTCCAAAAAAATTTAGCATCTCTGATTGTGAAGAGATTGATAAAGTTGTTACAATTGATGAAGTTAGAGAAACAATTTTCAAAATGCCCAAGGAAAAAAGTCCAGGCCCCGATGGCTGGACTCAAGAACTATTTCAATTCTTTTTCGAGATTTTGGGGAAGGATCTTCAATTGGCAGTCGAAGAATCCAGAGTGTCTGGATATATTTCGGGATCTCTTAATGCCACCTTATTCGCACTTATTCCCAAAGTTAATAAGCCTAGAAATTTTCATGACTTTAGGCCAATCGCACTCTGTAACTTTGTATACAAAGTTATTTCCAAGATTATTGCTTCAAGGATTAAAGAAAATTTAGCAGAGTGTATTTCTCATTAACAGTTTGGCTTCTTAAAGGATCGATTAATTTTCGATGTTGTTGGCATAGCTCAAGAATGCTTACACTCAGCCAAGACTAAGAAACTTAGTACTATTATCCTTAAGATGGATTTGAAAAAATCTTATGATAAGGTAAGTTGGAATTTTCTCGTTGTTGTTACATCATATTGGATTAAGTTGGGAGATCTCACAGTGGATCGTGGCCTGTATTTCCACAGTTAATATGGTAGTTTTAATAAACGGCTCCCCAACAGATTTCTTCTTAAGCCATAGGGGTCTACAACAGGGTTGTCCCCTATCTCCTCTATTGTTTCTTCTCGTTGTAGAATGTCTTAGTATATTATTGAGGAAATCTGTTGAAGAAGGTTCCTTTCATAGTCTTAAAGTTGCCTCCACAAACTTTGTGACACATCTACTATTTTTAGATGATTTCTTAATCCTAGGGAACGAGGAATTAAAAGACTGGCTGGAATTTAAATCAATTTTAACAATGTTTTGTACAGCTTCAAGTATGGAGGTTAACTGTCATAAATCTGTTTTTTTTAGCACATAATATTGAATCCATTCTAAAACAAAGATTAATTTCAGAATTCAGCATTTTGTTCATTAACCTAGAGGAGGGCATGAAATATTTAGGTTTTTGTTTAAAACCTAATGGATATAGAATAGTAGACTGGAATTGGCTGATTGGAAAGGTTGTTAAAAGAATAAATAACTAGACATTTCGATGGATCTCACTAGGTGGAAGATTGGTTTTAGTCAAATCTATACTACAAAGTATTCTTGTGTATTGGTTCAGTTTAGCAAAGGTACATACCTCTATTATACACAAAATTCAACAACTTATGGAAAAAAAATTATGGAGAGGAGAAAAAAAACAATTGGTTTTCATTTATCCAAGTGGCAATCCATTACATCTCTCAAAGAATCAGGTGGATGGGGTATAAGAAATATTAACTGGTTTGCCAAATCATTAGCTGCTAAATCTTGTTGGAGGGGGATTTTTGGAAATAGTCTTTGGAGTCAAATTCTTAAAGGGAAATATATAAAAGGAGACGACTTGACTTCTTGGATAAGGAAAGGTAACTTCAAGTACCCAAATGCCTCAAATTTCTGGAAAATTTTCATTAGCTCCTTTCACTTCATTAAGCAATGGTTAGCCTGGAAAATAGGGAATGGAAAACTAGTTATTCTTGGGAAGGATCCCTTCATTGGAGATAATTATTCTTTTAAGTTGTATGCACCTCTAATCCAGTTCCTCAATAATAAGGGTATCTACTCCATTGCACAAGCAGTTGATCCAAACACTCTCGGTAATTCACAGTATTGGTTAAATTCCAATCAGCTTAATTTAACTAGAGATCTGTCAATTGAATGTAACATCTACATTACAGTGTTGAAAAGTAGTGGAGTTTCACTTAATCAATCAAATGATAAACTTGTGTGGTCGTGGAACAGGGCATGTGGATCAGTTTCAGCTGACTTAGCATATCAATGCATTGTTATTAATTCTCATAATGGTGATTATAAATGGTGGTTTAAACTTATCTAGAAATTTAATATACCAAGCAAAATTATATGTTTCATGTGGTTATGCTTAAAAGACAGTATCCTCACTGGAGAAAATTATAAGAAAAGGGGAGGCATTGGACCTGTTGTTTGCAGTTTATGTCTCCAAGATGATCATACAACTAAAAATTTGCTAATACATTGTGAAGTTACTCAAAATATATGGAAAGAAATTCTAAAATCCCTTAATATCTCAGATACATGGATGTTGTCTACACTTGAAAGAAATTTATTACACTGGTTTATAAAATATCCAAGATTGATATGTATCCCCTTTCTAGTTAGTTGGAGAATATGGAAGTACAGGAACAAAATTCTGTTTGAAAATTGTCAAAGAGAGGACTCCAGAACTATCTCCAGAATTTATCTTGATATTAAAGAATTTAAAGGCATAGGAGAAGTGGATAAAGTGGATTCTATACTAAACCCGGTTTTTTTTATGAGAAGCCAATAGGTTTCTTTGATGGTGTAGCAGTGAATGACAATTGTGGAGCTGGTATTTACATAAAATTAAGTGCACACCATGTTTATAAAGCTTATTTTGCAGGAGGAAAATGTAATAACATGAAGGCAGAGATTCTGGGACTTTGGGGACTTCTTCTCTTCGCACAGAGACTATCCATTAGAAATTTGATGGCAGTTGGTGATTCCAAAGTCACTATTGACAGGATTAATGATTGCTCAAATATGAATCTAATGTATTTACATAGCTGGAAAGATCGAATTAAAATCTTAAAGGAAAGTTTGAAGGAATTCAATTCATGCATATACATAGAGAATTCAACACAGTGGCAGATCAACTATCCAAAAAAGCTTTGGACAGTCCCCTCGGTTGTTTTTATCATGAGGAGATCATCCAAGGAAGTGTTGTGAACAAAGGAAGTTTCATGATTTTCTAAAAGATGCATTTCAGTGTATCCAGATAATAAAAGAAGGTTACTTTTTCAATGCATGATAAGAAAGAATAAGTTATGTAAAGCAATTTACAGTTTTCAATAGCAACTATATAGAAAAAGTTCAAGTTTAGAACAGAATATTAATATTTTGAAGAGATATTAGATATTTCGATCTTATAGATCTTTTTTGTAATATTGAAAGAACACTTGATTCTAATAGAATAACAGTGTATCTATTTTTTCCTGTGTGAAAAAAAAATATATATATATATATATATATTTCTGACAAATGTATTTTAGACCACATAAAAATTGTCTAATTAAATATAACTACCAATTAAAATTCAGAAAAATAAAATATTAAAATTAATTTTTAATATCTCAAAAAATTATTTTAATACAAATATATATAAAACATTGTAAGAACTTTATTGAAAACAAAAAATTAAAGCAACTAATTAGAAGTCAAATGAATTTGACTCTTAACAGATTACAATATAACCTGCCTATCGACGGGTATAACAAGAAAATGGTCGAAGCTATTGTTGGTTTTGGGCTTGGAAGAATTTTTGGAAAGAAGGATTTGACATTGGCATAGATAGTTGATTGAGGGCTCTCAGTTGCATAGATTAATGGGTTGGTTGGGTGGAGAGTTGTCCCCCAAATTCTTGTTGCAGTCAGTGGAATCAAGCTTGGAGCTCAACAATTCAACAGACATCGAGTTGCAAGTAAGTTGGGGTCTTCATTCTTAGAGCATTAATGGTTAGCAGGGCCATCATCAAGTTGCAAGTAAGTCGAGGTCTTCATTCTCAAGTCTTCTCCTCGTCGTTCTTATATCTCATACACTTTATGATCATATGCAATTAATTGTTATTAGTTTTATGATTATGTGTTATTGATTTTATATCCATGGAATGGTCTTTATCATTTAGATTATTAATGGCTAGCTAGGTCATTACATATTGTAACATCCCCACTATAATCCCCAGTTTAATTAATGCTTATGTCGATATAATGTGTAGCTACGGCCAAGCGATGTAATATGTGAATTGTATCTCTATGTTTTAATAATAAAATGTGATGCCAGCTGCTAAGGGGATATGGACAAGAGATGGGGGCTGAATTAATCCACAAGAGGGGGAAGTGTCTAGGATTATGGCCAAGAGGGGTCCAAGGGGGAAATACCCATGTATATTAGTTCAACCCATTTTCTTAAATTTGTTATTTGTATATAAACCTTCCCATTTCTGATTGAGTGTTCCCAAAGCCAATCATTGAATACATGTAAGAGGATGAGTGTGAGTGGTCACATCCTAGAGTTATTGGGCACATGGGGGTTGAGTACAATCAGCTTGGGGAAGAGTGTGAGTCAAGAAAGGAAATCCAGAGGGAGGAAATTTGTATGGGTGGGGACAATAGTTCTTAGAAAAAACTTTTTGTGCATGAGAGAAAGTAGAGAGGAAAAGGAGAGCTTGGAGCAGGTGCAACCATGGAGAGAGGATTCTAGGGAAAGATGGAACGTATTTGGAGCGTTTTGGAGCTGAAGATTGAAAATATAGATTGTCAGGCCTAAAGAGTGAACTCCGGAGTGAGTTGCACTGTAACAATAAGTGTTTGTTGTTGGTTTGTTGGTAGATTTCCTAGCAGCAAGTTCCCTTGAGTTCCCAGCTAAGATATTCCTAGCTACATGTGCCAGAGAGACCCTGATAAATCAATGGCACATTCCTTGGGTTAATCCTAATAAATAGATGGCTCATCCCTTGGATTATCCATGATAAATGAATGTTGCATTCCTTGGGTTGGGTAGGTCAGGAGGAAGAGAGTTGGTAGAAAAATCGAGATAGTTGTAGGAGAATATCAGTTGGGTTATGAGTTTTATGAGTTTTGAGTGGACTGTGAGAGACCACCCTCTTTTATGGATTACTAGCCTTAGCTCGGGGGTGACTGGTTGTTGAGAATTGGATCATTCAGTTTATGGTTGGGTGGAACACCTGTCCCAAGAAGCTAGTTGCACACATATTTGAAAGATAAGTGTTATATCTTGTTGTCGTGTTATTTGCATGTGTTATTGTTGTGCATGAACTCTGTGTATTTGAGAATGACTTATATGTTGTTGTGTGAATGATTAAGTTGAATTCATGTTAATTTGGTGTGCTTTATATGCATCTATTTATGGTTATAGAGAATAGTTAAACCTTTTTTAAATTCGTAGTTGTAAGCTACAGGAAATCTACTAACAGTAAAAGAATTACTTTAGGTAGCAAAAATTTCATTTTTATGTGTATTATGCATCGTAATATTCCTCGTTTGGGTTGGGGGAATGTTATATTATGGTATCATAGCATAAAAAGGGAGAATTTTGTGTGGCGTGGCCCAACCTGGGTGGTTGGGAACGTTACAAAGTGGTATCAGAGCTCATTTTTCAACACTGAGCCTGGATGGACCGAGTTAGCAGAATGTTGAAGTGGAAATTCGTAGAGAATTAATTTTTGGAGTATGTCTGCAACTTGTTTTATTAAATTACTGCGGTAAAATTGAGATAAATTTCATGTGTAATGTGAAGAATTGAGCCTCTTTGGAAATTTCAAACATAAGCAAAATCATAAAAATTTGGGTATTTTTTCGTACGACGATGTTGGCATGACATGGAGGCCATGTGTCGGCTGACGTGGTAGAAGAGAGACATGTGTTGCCACAGTGGTAGGTACATGTTGGATGGGATGACAGATGGTAGGTGATGTGGAACCATGTGGTAGGTCAACCATGAGTCCCACGAAACTGCGGTAAGAAGTGGAAAAATGGCTAAGTCCTAAGGATCGATTGGGCGGATGGGTGGATGGAGTTACAAGAGTAAAAGAAATATGAGATCACCCGAACCCGTAGCGAAATTTTGAAATTTGACTAAGTACCAAGACTTCGGCTGTGAAGAGCATGGCAGGTACCCAGAGATGGGAAGGTTACAATATTATGAGTCTGTGAGTCCGTGTAGATGGGAAAATGGTTTAAGTGTTAAGACTTATCGGATGGACTCATGAAAGGAAGGTTACAAGATTATGAGTACGCGAGTCTATGAGTCCGCGTAGATGGAAAAATGGTAAAGTGTTGAGACTTCTTGGACAGACTTATGAAAGGAAGGTTACAAGATTATGAGTCTGTGAGTCCATGAATGAAAAAGAAGCTAAGTTTTGGTGGTGGGTTCATGAGAGGTGTGAAGATAGGCTATGAGTCTGTGAGCCCGTGAATATAGTAAGGAATCTAAGTATAAGTGAAAAATGAGTGCAGCGAAACTAGGGGGTGAAAATTGGAGAACGTGAAATCCATTAAGATTGATCAACGATGAAGATGTAATCAAGAAATGATCAGATGGTTGTTGAGCGTTGCTACTATGTTACACGTGGTAATGAATATTCCTTCATTGTTTTTCCACCGTAACTTTTAGCTCGGAGATCATATTGCAGCAAACGAATACTCGTTGGAAAGGTCTTGAGGAATAGAAGAGATTTTCCAACCACGAATTTTAATTTGGGAATTATATTTTCTTCAAAAGTGATAAAAGTGAGTTTTGTAGCAGCAAAAGAGTGGAAATTGCAACTTGTAAGTGTTGTAACTATTCACTCAAAACTCAGATTGAGGCATGAGGAAAGTCGTTGGAAAGTTGTTTCGAAAATGAATGCATTTAAGGAATCCTTCTTGGGAGTAGTACATTAATATTCTTCAAAATATAAAATGAATAATGACCTGTAATATAATTGATAAATATTTTGCAATATGTTTAATTCTAACAGCAAATTATTGCATGCACATTATTGCAGAATTAGAGATACAGAAAAGCAAACTTTAGTTCCTACATTAGAACTAGAGACATGGAGGATGCTCAAGGGTTTTATAGATATGAAGAATAAATTAGAGGTCTGCATACCAACATGGGTAATGTTGAGACTGAGTCTAATGGGAGAAGATGTTGGATTACTAAGAGGGGGCCTGAATCAGTAATAGAGAAATATAATCTTTTTCTAACCACAAAATGCAAGTGTTATATCAATGTAGCATTATCATCCAATAGTTGCAGAATAAATAAACAATGAACAAATGAGAAATCATACACATACACAGTACACCAGAGTTTTTACGTGGAAACCCAAAGCGGGAGAAAACCACAGAATGTTTTTTATTATATGTTTTTAAGAGTTACATTCATTGGAAGCACCAACTTCCTTTGTTTTCCAGCTGCAACTAGAAGGAGGCTCCAACCCCCTAGTTTCTCAGGCTACAACCTGAAGGAATCTCCAACTCCCCAATTCTCTGGATACAACCAGAAGGAAGCTACAACCCCCTAGTTTTTCAGGCTACAACCTAAGGGAAGCTCCAACTCCCCAATTCTTTGGCTACAACCAGAAGGAGGCTACAACCCCCTATGTTCTTTGGCTACAACTGGAAGGTGGCTACAACCACTTGTACTTGCCCCGTCCAACCGCCATGGCGTAGAAGTAGAATGATGGAACCACTGTCACACTATCACTGTGAGATATATTGTTGTAAACATGTACCAATTAACCTGTAATCAACCTGTAACAACTTGTACCAATAACTTGTTCCAACATGTACCATACATCAACCTGTTCCTTAAACTGTACCATAGACAAATGCATCAACCATGCACCAAACCTGTACAAATAACATGTAATCAACCTGTACCATAAACAAGTGCATCAACCATGCACCAACCTGTACCTCAACATGTACCATCAACGAGTGCATCAACCATGCACCAAATATGTACCAATCATGCATCAAATACACATAAACTATCACTCATCAAGATGTACCAACATCATCAACTATACACCT
>SNQJ01S0187336.1:0-18480 GCA_010110895.2 Picea sitchensis | reverse complement strand
ACAGAATTGGTTGTGATGGTGAAGATCTCATTTTTACCATCTGAGGACATGATAGATGAGGTGGATGGGTTTTCATTCTCAGTGCATAGCTCAACAAACTCTAGCAATGGGTATGTATTAAGGACAATGTGTTGAGCTAGGCTAGAGGTCCAATAAGGTTTTATTTCTTACTTATGCGTGACTTGAGTGTAGGTATCCCCTATCAAGTGGTGACGAGTGGCAGACTAGAGAGAAGGAGGAGATACTTTATAGATATTATATATAAAGGAGGGGAGCTTGGAGGATAATATGCCATTCACATATAAATGAAAATTGGAAGATCAAGGGGAAGACTCCTTAGAGGAATTTTTTGTGGCTTTAGGCATGGTGGATAGCATTTTAGAGAGAAAAAATATTGATCATGGCTATAGATGTAACTTACCTAGTAAAATCCAGTACCTAGTTGGAGGCTAAGGTTGCTAGTCACAATGGTAGTGGAGGTGTCAACCTTTTGAACACTGGAAACATGAGGTATTTTGAACTTTAATATTTTCACTAGAGCTCTCTTCTTGTTGAGGTATTCATGTATAATGATGGAAGAGGAGCACCTTGTCCTTGATCTTAATGGTGAGACCCATTCTTCATATGGTCATTAATGTTGCAGTTGGATAATAAGTGGAAACCTTCACACATTATCCATCACCTTCTTTCATACCAATATATGTGGTATATTTTCAATAGTAGGGGGAATTGGTCCTTGGAATATTGATATAATCTTCATGTTGGAAGGCCTCTTCGATTCCTTTGAGGGGATATTCTCTTGGCCACACCACAATTTTTAACACTAGTGGGGGGCACCCCATGAATGGTTGTTGGACATAGATCTTATTGGTCGAGGTGACCTTTAGTTGATTATGGTGGTATTACTTTTTGGGATGCATGATGGACCACAATTCCATAACATGATGCAAGCCATTGATCAAGTCTTGTGGTGAAATCCCCAGCCATTAATGACATTTTTCTTCATAGGCCTAACCACCTTTCACAACTCATGTGATGAATCTTGTGTCATTAATCAAGTTTCATTTGGTAATACTCATTGATTTGGTGTACTTTGCATCTCCATAGCCTCTTATATTCCAATATCTTGTGAAAAAATAAGGCCTATCAATATCTTTCAACGAGGGGAACCTCAACCATTCATGGTTTTTCCCACTTATTGAACCTCCAATGAGACCAAATCTTGTGAGCACCTGTGAATATTTGATTTTCTTGGGCAAGGCTCTTATGGTCCATCTGTGGTGCTTTACAACATATGCTTCCTTGATGAAAGCAATTGTTGTGTGTTGATATTAACCATCAATCTAACCCCAGAGGAATATCTTTGACCATCGATATACTTGCATTGATATGTCCTTACCCCTATTTGAGAATCAACGAGATCAATTCGCTCCTTGAATATTTTTGTGGAAATGTTTCCATTGCCTCCTAAATGTTGTTGAAGATGGAGAAGTTCAGGAGATTAGGGGGACATAGACTTAGAGGGCATAGGTGATTCACATAGCTTGTCATGAAGACTGATGTGTTGAAATGAAGGATGATGTGAGGCAAGGGTCTGGACAGTTGAAATTGTTTTGGGAGGGTTGTTCCATAGGGACAACTGAAGGGATATTCATGTCAGTATTGTATGCACCTTTGACATGTATGATATTAATATATATTGCCACACGTTGATTAAAACATATATTGCCACACATTGATTAAAACTTGGAATCCTCGTTTTCATATCCAATTAAATGTGCACCAAAGTAATAATTATATTGATGGATTTATTATGGAAGCATTATCTATCTCACTTCTATGGCTATGATGATATCTCATGAGGCTTACCATCCATTTATTCATTTAATGTGATGACTATGGTTATCATGGTGGTATATTTATGATGGTGGCATATTATGATGTTGATATATTGATGTAGCTATGAAAATGTTCTAGTCATGTACCTACAAACAATTTGATTATCATATGTTATGGTTTTTATTATACTATCTCAATGCTTGTGTTTTGATATTTGTACCTAAAAAATAACAATTAGTGTGCAAGCAAAGACAAATGGGAAAGAAGACTAGCATAGCACTAATCCACTAAGTGCCCTAATTTGTGCAAAGCATTGAACTTGGGTGACAAATGGTTGTTTTTTGCATGGGTCATAGGTGATATAAGATAAGGTTGTGACCCCCATGATTTTTTTTGTTGCTTGAACTATGGACCTAGAGAAATTATTTATTTGAGATTATAAGCCTAATGGTTGAAACTACCTTGGGATTTGTAGTGCAAACAAAGGGAGGAGGAAAAGCCACTAGCGTAAGTAGTACAAGGGATATTCAATGTCAACCCTCCTACCTCCCTCTGCAATATGAAACCTAGCACTCGAATATGGACTGTGGATATTGATCCAACGTTAGGGGGTGAAATATTGGTTGATTGAGTTGTAACAATTAGCATGCAATCAATGAAAAATGGGAATGAATACTAGCCTAGAACTAACCCACTAAGTGCTCTAATTTGTATGATAGCATTCAATTTGAGTGGAAAATGGTTGTTTTTAGAATGGATCATAGGTGATATAAGCTAAGGTTGTGACCCTCGTAACCTCTTTTGTTTCTTGAACTATGGACCTAGACAAATTATTTAGTTGAGTTGACAAGCTTGGTGGTTGAAGCTACCTTGGTATTTGTAGTGCGAACAAAGGGAGGAGGACAAGACACTAGCACAAGCAATATATGGGATATCCAAGGTCAACCCTTGTAACCCCCCTATGTATGAAACCTAACACTCAAATTTGGATCATGGATCTTGATCCAACAATGGGGGGTGAAATATTGGTTGATTGAGCTCTAACCTTCCTCATTCAACTCAATCAACTTGTGGTTTCATCATGTGCTCTAATAAATAATGGAAGCATTGCATGAACTATTGTTGGCATGGTTGAGCCCTCTATGTTTGAGGTGTTAATGGTTTGAAGAGAAGCATTTTATCTATGATGTATCTTGTATTATTATTGTTTAAGGTAACTCGAATTTGTGGTTTTAACTTTCCCTTTTATCTATGCATGTACACTCATTTTAAGTGAAAGAAGAGGTTAAACCTCTAGGCCCTCTTGACACTCTTTATTTCCTAATAAAGATTTATCTTTTGGGTTTTTTGTTGGAATATTGATGTTTGAGGAGGTTGCACTCAAAATTGTGCATGCTCAAGGTTTTCTTTCAACGGAGTTTGCATCTAATCATTATCTTCAAAGATTCTGGGAACAAAGTGTTGTGCCCAAGGTGGGCTCAAAAAATGGAAGTCAACCTTTAATGGTTTGTCTTCATTGTTTTGTTTCTTGGAAAAGGTTTGTGGTATTTTTATGGGTGATTACCTCTATGTATTTTATCCATTTTCTCCCATTCATTTTCATTTTTTGTTCCCTCTTCAAGTTATGACGAGATGACCTTAGTCTCAATGTAATACCCTCAAATAGTTGGACTATGTTTTATAATGAATGCATGAAAAAAGCAAGCATGTTTATTTGCATACCCATCTCATATATGTATGAAAGTAGTAGTCCAAAAAATATCTATTACATAGGCCCATGGCCAGAATTTGGTGGGTATTCTTTGATTGTATAGTGTGGCCTTTATAAGCCCACCTCAATCTATGCATATATCAATACCCTTTGGGCATTGTTCTGGTTTGAACCTTAGACTTTTGAAGTGGGCATTCAAAGGGTCAAACGCTTGCCACCTTTGTCTTGAATTATGTGTGAAGAGGGTTTAGCCATGATTAAATAGCATACTAATTACATACATATGAAACCCAATATCATTGCCTTCCATTTTGACTTCCTCTTTTCCCAAGACTCCCTCTAAACCATTCAACCTATGCCCATTTCCTTTCTCTACTATAAATTCATGATGTTCACACATTTATATGTCTTCATGGTGGATTTGGTGATGGCTTGATATCACTTGGAATAGTTGTTCTATCATCAGTTCCACTAGTATCTCCATTTGCTTGTTATGTTAAATATCATGGCATTGTTATACTTTGGATACCATAACTAGAAGCCATGATGGGATTGAAGTGTGGTATTCAATATGTAGTGTAATATACACTTTCGTATTTGCATTGCATTATTTATATCTTTCCCATAATTTTCTATGAAGAATTTAAATACCTATCATTTATGCTTATGAATTGTTGATGGACCGTTTGTGATCAAGTGGTGGTTACACCTCCTTTTAATTTGGTGATTACATACCAAGCATGGATGGAATGTTACACATATGCTTGACGTTATTTATATTATGTATGCAAATGCCCATGGATGTTAGATTCATAAGCATTCTATTTTAGCCATACACCTAGAGGCTATCATAATTATATGCAAAATGATGTGGTGAACTGCATATAACTATTGAAGTTATACATATATATTTAGATCTTCAAAGTTGTTTTGATGCATTCATAGGATTCTTTGGAAACATATGCACATAGAGTGCAACCATAACTTTCATGAATGTTAGTCGTGATATGAATATTTCATTTCTTGTGTTGAGAATGAAAGAAATCTTGAAAATTGCTCATTGTTGGCTATTTTTTTTTATTGAGGATCGAAATGATATATTGGATAGGCATTAGTTTGTCAACTCATGCATGATACATTGGTTAATAGTGATATATTTTGGTTGGTTTTTAATTCACTATAAGTCTTGAGACCTGTAGTGTGGCATGCACATATTTTTTTTGTTTTAAGGGTGTCTTTAGTGAGCCAACTGATGCATCAACAACAATTTATTATTGGCTTTAGAATGAATCTTAAGGTAAATTGTATGCATTATGGTAATGCCTCCAATG
Organism: Picea sitchensis; assembly: GCA_010110895.2. Lineage (NCBI taxonomy): Eukaryota > Viridiplantae > Streptophyta > Pinopsida > Pinales > Pinaceae > Picea > Picea sitchensis. Next base: position 13,599 of record SNQJ01S0187336.1, on the reverse strand, counting down.
TTTCCCCTATTTGATGTCCTTCATAGTTTTGGGAATGAGGGTAATAGTTTCACATTGGAGATAATAGTTGGTTGTTTGGTGATGGTTGTATGACACTAGTGTGTCATCTACTTTCTAATATGTCCCCCCTACTTTCCTTTCCATTCCACCTCACCCATTTTCTTCAAATACACGTGTATGATCTTATATGATTGATCCTCCCTACTTTCCTTTCCATTCCAGCTCACCCATTTCCTTCAAATGCACATGTCTGATCTTATATGATTGATGCCCCCTACTTCCGTTTCCATTCCACCTCACCCATATACAAGACCATATCAAAGGTAGTAGACAATCATATTTTGGAGAAGAAGATATCCCTATTAGGAAATCAAGTAAAATATTATAAAACATCACGAGGAGTAGTGGAAAAATTGTGGAAGAGTTTCTAGAAGAGGATAAAACAAAAAATTAGATTAAGAGAGATTTCTTCACAATGTCTTTCAAACTGCAAGAGATGAGTATGCAGTTACCTATTGTGTATAAAAAAAAAATGTTTGTAAAGAGAAATAAGGAAAATTTCAAGGATAAGGAAAATTTCAACACCAATTGAACTTCATTGGGAAGATAATAAAAAAAAAAGTAGAGGTAATGAGAGAATAATATCAAAATGTTAAATAAATCTGAGTTGTATGAAATGGAACAAGACATGGGATATTGGGGAAATAGACCATGAATCATAGAAACAGATTGAAGATGAGTGGTTAGTCTGCATCAAAATTTGGGACTCCATAAAGGATATGACTACATAGAGTAAATTACCATCATTTGGTCCTCCATAAAACTTCCATCCAACTAAGCATGTCTTAAATAAAATTGAAAATGAAATTCAACAAAATGAACAAGAGATTAAAGGCATAACAACTAATGAAAGAGGTCATCTTCACAAATATCTTACAAATGATGTTAGAAAATCCACAAGTGTTATGAAGTGTTCATTGCCAAAAATAGAAAACTATATCAAAAGGTTCAATAGGGAACTTCCAATTTTGAAAGCACCAAAAAGACAACATATTTTTCCTCACATAGATTTATGTAATGAACTTTTTATTAAATGGGAAAAATATGATAAGAATATTTAGAGACTTAACCCCAAGTTCACTTGATGTTTAATTCGAAAGGTTGTTGTCATAACCAATTTTGTAATGTGTATAAGTATTAGAATTAAGAGAGATGTATAGCATTTTTAGGCTTTACAGGTTCATAAAGATTGTATTCAAATTATTTCTCTTACCATCATTCATTCAGAAGCCATTAATTTTTCCAGAGCGCACTAGTGGTGAAATTCGATTTGTTGATTACTTTGTTATTTAATTGTTTGCTTAAATGTCTAGTAAGACCTTTCTATTGTTATTGAAGTTTTTGCAACCTATTTACTTTAGAAAATATTTAATGCAATTTTTTGTTTAGGTTTAATTCTTCTTTTATGTTAATTTATGTTCTAGAAAGCATGTTATTTAATTTCAGAGATTTCTGTAGAATTGCTTATGTAGAATTAAAGAGTTAACTAGTTATCTTTCTATTGTTTTCTTTCAATAGAATTTTATTTTCGTGTTAAATATATTTTTTTTTTCTTGAAAATATTTATTGTTAAAATAGATTTTTCTGTAGAATTAGTTATTGGGATAAAATGAGTTACAAGTAACTTTTCATTGGTGTGATGAGAATCAACTCTCGAAACAATTTTTTGTTTCTCTTTCAATAAAGATTAGTTTCACTTTACAACAAAGTCTAAAAAACATAAAAATATAAAAGAAAAAACAACCTTGCATTAAAGCTTATTGAAAGGTTGTCGAGCCATTAATCCACAAGATTATTCCACTTTAAATAGGGAATATTCTAATTGGGCCTCTTCATTGGGTTTAATCGCTACTGTTGAGTATTTGTAATCCAGCCCCATCAACAAGGTTTCACCTCACCAAACACTACTTAAATGATTTCATTCACCATAAAGAGACATGCATAGGACCAATAGACCATGCTCTTCCTTTGTGCATACACGCACAAAAATCCATGGCATGCATGTCGAAACCATACATAAATTGCACCCTCATTATTAAATGCATTGTTGTCAAGAACAATTGAATTAGGATTGCAAAGGAGTGACTTCATGTCTTATGGACATCATTGCATCCCTGATATTTCTCTTGCCTAGTGAGCTTGTGGTTGTATTTTAACCTCCTAGCATTTTTCTACATCAAGATTATGTCTTTCGTGCCTCACACATTGCTAACTACAAGCACACCATAGCCAACAGCACTAGCACCCTCTTCAATCTTGCATAGATTCCACTCAACAAACAAGAAGTGTTTCCCACTTAGTTGTAGACCTAGTTGGAACTCACAAGAGAACACTCTCTAGGATATCTATCTTGACCATGATGGGATCCATCATCGACGAGTGTGGCCCACCTTATTTCAATATTTTATTTGCTTTCAATGCGCTTGTATGGATTTCATGACTTCAAGAACACGTCATCAATGACCCATTAATGATTTGTCTAAATTAGTAGGTTACATAATGAAAAGGCATGCAAACACCAATGCTTCACAATAGTAATATGTAAGCTCAACCATGACATTCTTGACAATTTAATCATGCACACCACTAGTCAACATATCTCTACACATCTCCTTGTATATCCCCAAACATTAGATCAACAGAGCCATTGATGGATCCATGCTTTTTCATCTCCTCCAAACTATAGGATCTCATCCTCATATTGAGATCTGACTTCCTTACCCATCAGGGATATCATAGCCAACACTAAAAATTGTGAATTGTCTTGAATTAATAAAGAAAACACATATGCTTGAAAATATAATCACAATGAACTAATCTTTAAACCACAAAGAATGATCATGAAGTAATGGAGGAATATGTGGAACTAGAAACATAGTTCCTAGCATTTTGAATTTGAAGCTTCGGTCGTAAAATTTTAGGGTACGCTGCCAAGTGCAAGGAAAGGGTGTCCATTGGGGATGACAGTCATAGTTCAGGACATGGTGGTCACACAATCCTTTAAGGTCGCAACCACAGGACAAGAAGCAACAAGTGGCTTTGGTTCCCCTTTGGTAATAGGCGGGGTAAGGAAAGTCTCGAAGGGAACGGAGGTTTGAAACCAGATGGATCTGACACAAGAGAAACTTAAAGGAAAGCTTCAAAATGACTATTTGGCCAAGACACCAAAAATTCCTAAGTATAACATAACCTCCTCCAACATTGGAAACTATGTTTAATACATGAAGGACCATGTCATCAAAGGGAAATTTATGGGCATCTGACCATCCAAAAAATCCCTTATGGGTTGTATGGAATCCAGATGGAAGGTCAAGGACCAAATCCACCTAAAACTAGGTACAAAGGGATTCTTCGTAGTAATCTTCTCATGCCTGGAGGACCATGAAAAAGTCTTCAAGGAAGGGTTGTATTTTTTTAATCTCGTTGGGTTGCACCTGTGATATTGGTTGAAAATATTTAGTTCAGACAAAGAGCACATTATAGCCGCTCTGATCTAGATAAAACTTTACTCCTTGCCTCAAGAGTTCTAGGACAGAGAAACATTAGAGGGTCTAAGAATGTTGATATTTTACCACTTCTACCCATCACCTAGCAGTTAGCTCAAAATAAAATCACTTTATCTACTAAAAGAACAGTTGAGTAATCAACTAAACATGTAGTGGAAGCATAAAGTAGGAAACCAAAAATCTCATACACAAGAACACCAATATTTTCAAGTATAAACCCTTGGGAAAACCCCAGAGGTAAAACCAGTACATTGATGATTTTATTAAGGTCAAATCTAGGCTCCCCTAACAGGGAAAATGGCCCACTAGGAGAATATAAATTGCAGACAAACCTCGCAATGCCTATGTTATTTTACGACCCTGTACCAACACGTTTCTCGAGGTGTACGTGATTGTCCTTTAGAAAACCCGCATACATATGTGATTGTCTCCACTGAGACCTATGTATATGTACAAAAACTATGTACGTAAACTTATGTACGGTGCTATGCTTTCCTTTGGCTTCTATCAACTAAAAACCACCTACGGTTGCCTCTACTCTCTCTTCTTCTTGACCTATTTGATCTCTAGATGGAATTCCTTCTCCACCTATCTGAGATATTGAATCATGGTCCTTTTTTATCCAACCCTCTATGCATCAACACTTGGATGAAATCTCTTCACCCAACCAATGAGATCTCCGCAGTCTTGTGTAAGCAAAATTCTTTCTTTACTTCTACACTCCTCGCACTAGAAAAAGTCCTTCTTTGATATCCTTGACCTTGGCATCTCACCAAAAGTCTCGACCTTGATCTCTCACTAAATTCTCCCAGAAGTGTATCTCACACAAGTATCTTCCTCCTTCACCCTAGCCTTGTTTTTATAATCATGAGTTACAATCTAAACCTAATCTCCAAATTGATTGACAGTTGAGATTACTTCTCACACCCACTTGAGATTTACATGATTAGATTACATGCTAATTACTTTTAGCACTTTCCTTAAATAACTCAACTAACTAATAAAAACACTTTTACTTTAATTAATTACGTTTAACTAAAGTAAAATCAAGGATATAAGGCTTTCGACGACTTCCACATGCTAGACACATGTCAATGCGGAAGTACATGTTCGATGCTACCACTAACATCAACACTCCCTCTTAGTGAGGAAGGTACTTCTTCCTCTTTAATTTGACTCTATCTTCGATATTATATCTACTACCATTCCTGCTCTCCAATCCACCTGATTAGTTGCTCCCTCTAACATATAATCTATCCCTGCCATCATGCTATGATCTGTCTCTGAAGACTCGTTTCCTATAATCATGCTCCTAAAAGCCTCTTGCTCATGAGCATCCTGCATGTCCATCTTGTACCATGACTCCTTGATAGACTTGGAAGGCTACTCCTTCGCACCTGAACCTGAAGGTTGACTCCCTCTGAGATACTCAACCTTTGGAGCTATTGGCTCCTTGTTCTCTGCCACTTTGTTGTTTGTTATTGCTTACATAGGTTGGCCCTTTAGCCTATACAAGTTACTCTCTCTAACTCCAAAGGTAGTTTCTTTGTATGAGCTAGATCCTCTGGGATTAATGAACATATTTTCATCTTTTAATGCTATTTCAAATCCCTTCTTCTCAATCACTGAGACTGATATCACACTCCTCTTGAGTTATGGCACCTGTAGCACATTCGTCACTCTCAATGTTCCTCCTGACTCCAATTGGAATGACATTGTTTCAAGTCCCTTTACTAGATGCTTGGTCACCATATGAAGTTCCATATGTTTCTTTGAGTCAAACTCTGTGAATATCTCGAACACCTATCATGCTCCTTTCGTGTGACATGTGGCTCCACTATATATGGTGCTCAAGGAAGTCTGGGAAACAATTAAGAACTTTATATGTTCAAACATCTTGCAAAAATCATCCACTTGAGTCTTTGTCGACGCAACTACCTCTGGTTGCATTTTTTTCCCACCCTTCTTCCTTTGCAAACATTGGCCTACATAATGTCCAAACTTGTGACATGCAAAGCACTTGACTTTTCTCATGTCCTTCTTTTTGTCGAATTGAGAGCTAGACTCTCCACTAGCAATCTTCTTGAACTTTCCCTTCCTTGCCTGACTGGAAAGAGAAAGGTTCCCATCATTATTCTTGTGTCAACCTCCATTCGCATCATCATCTCGAAGTTCCTCCTAAACGAAGTCATCCCATAACCTTGACCAATCTGGAATCTTCTTTCATGCCACGAATCCTTTGATGAAAGATGTCCACTTCTTCCTAAATCCCTTGAGCACCATCATCACCAACTCTGAATCATCCACTGTCTCCCTAATTGCAGCCAGTTCATATCAAACTTGTCGGATCCAAGTGAGATAAATTGTCACTGTATCTTATCCTATCATCTTCATTTCCTTGAGCTCCTCTCTCAACACCATTATGTGATTCTCATTCTTACTCTGAAATAAACTCTTCAGGGCCTCCCACATGTCCCTAACAATATTATTTCCTGGTAAATGAGGGATCTAGTGATCCTTCACTCCATCTAGAATTATTTACTTTCTTTTCACATCCTTCTAGTTATGGATGACCAAATATGTCACATTTGTTGGTGGAGTTATCTGAGTATTAGTAAATTCCCAGATCCCATTCTCCATCAACACCAACATGATTCTCTCCTTCCAATGATTGTAGTTGGAAACTTCATCCAACCTATCCTCGAATCAGAATCCAGTTATCACCTCTAAGATATGATTTGATAACCCTCTATTGAAACTACCCATGTATTGTCGTGTACGGCCCTATACGTGACTATCACCACTACAGCCCGCGTATGTATGCGACTATTACCATTGCAACCTGTGTATGTATGTGATTGTCACCACTACAACCAATGTAAGTACACAACTCTTCTCATATCCTCCCATGTATGTACGTGGCTATCCCTTATGTGACCCACGTACAACTCCATACACTTGTAAAAACCCCTATTATGCCTCAGTATTGTTGTTTCTCTGAAATTTGTCCTTTGATTTCTACCTCTTAGTTATAGAGTTGACTAGATCTTTTTGCAGATCTAACAGATTTTCTTGCAACTACTAAGATTGTATTCCTCTCAAAGCATGTGATCTGATACCGTGTTGGTATTTTACCACTTCAACCCAGCACTTGATAGTTAGCCTAAAATAAAATCACTTTATCTACTAAAATCACAACTGAGTAATCAACTAAACATGCAGTGGAAGCATAAACTAGGAAACCAAAAATCGCATACACAAAAACACCAATATTTCATGTATAAACCCCTGGAAAAACCCCGGAGGAAAAACTGGTACTTAGATGCTTTTATTAAGGTCAAATCAGGGCTCCCGTAATAGGGAAAATGGTCGACTAAGAGAATATACATTATAAACAAATCTAACATTGTCTGTGATGTTGTACGACCCTGTACCATCATGTTTCCTTAGGTGCACGCAATTTTCCTTCAGCAAACTATCATACATATGTGATTGTCTCCATTGAGACCCATGTACATGTATGGAAACTCTATACGAAAACTTCCGTACGGTGCTACGCTTTCCTCTGGCTTATGTCAGCTAAAACCCACCTACGACTGACTCTGCTCTCTCTTCTCCTTGACCTGTTTGATCTCTAGATGGAATTCCTTCTCCACCTCTCTGAGATATTGAATCGCAATCCTTTGTGATCCAGCCCACTCTGCATCAACAATTAGACGAAATCTCTTCACCCAACCAATGAGATCTCCTCACTCTCGTGTAAGAAAAAGTCCTTCTTTGCTTATACACTCCTCACATTAGCAAAAGTCCTCCTTTGCTATTTTCGACCTTGGCATCTTACCAAAATTCTCAACCTTGATCTCTCACCAAAGTCTCCCACAAATGTATCTCACTCAAGTGTCTTCCTCCTTCACCCTAGCCTTGTTTTTATAATCATGAGTTACAATCTAACCTAATCTCCAAAGTGATTGATGGTTGAGATTACTTCTCACTCCCACTTGAGATTTACATGCTTAGATTACATGTTAATTACTTTTAGCACTTTCCTTAAATAACTCAACTAACTAACAAAAACACTTTTACTTTAATTAATTCCTTTTAACTAAAGTAAACTCAAGGATAGAAGGCTTTTGATGACTTCCACATGCTAAAAACATGCCAATGCAGAAGTACATGTCTAATGCTACCACTGACATCGACATGGAAACACCCTAGGATCCTTGGTTAAAATATCTGAGGTCACAAAATAGGGGTGATATACCTCACTTGTTGTAATTCCACGTATTAATAGTAATAATAGTAATATGGTATTAGTAACAATAATGATAAATAGGTATATATTTAAATAGTACAATCATATAAAGAAAAGAATTACCTTATTATTAATAATAAGGATAAAATAAGAGAAGATAAGTTAAGTTAAGATAAGAAAAGAATTACTCTTTTTTTTTACTTTGGAATAGAGCCTGGGGAAACCCATCAGGCACTTCCCCTCATTTCGAGGATGGCACTCGAGGTAAACCAGATTTGGTAGAAAACAGAAGTTTTTTTGGTAGCTTGCTCATTTAAGAGCTCAACATGTCACTTGCGGGAATTGAATCTGGGGGGGGGGACATGCCTCGGCACAAACCAATCGGGCTAAACCCAATTGACAAAAGAATTACTCTATTTTTAATAAAAAAGGATAAGATAAGATAAGATAAGTTAAGATAAGAAAAATGGAAATTTTGCATGATGACAAGTGGAATCTATGCATGAGGTTTCTTTTGCATGGATGGACCAAGGAATTCTATTTAATAGAACAAGATTAGTTTACAAATGAATTACAACACACAATAAAAGCTCTTTTTTTAATAATAAAAACAATTATTTTAAAAAAAAGAACACATTTGCAAATAAAGAACACAATTATGTTGATCTAAAGCAAATTCATAATATTGTTATTGTTTGTGTATGTTTAATACTAACTCAATAGACTTAATTTTAACTTCTCCCAATTAAACCTAAAGAAAATTGAAGTAGGCCAACCAAAGTTACTTACCACAATTTGTAATAAATAGAAGTTGAAGGAACATTACTAGGGACTTTAAAATCCATGTAATGCAATGAATGTAATTGACAATTGCAATGAAAGGGATTATATATTCTCAAAATGAGAAACCACAAAGTTCTCGAGGAAAATTGTGTGTTAGGTAGGCCACCCCCAATGATCATGACAACCTACCTCTAAATGCAAGCATGATTCCCTTAAGAACGTAAATTGTGACTGTTGGTTTCTAGACTATTGCAAATGTACATGACAACTAGCTACACTTATTGCTTTTAATGACTATCATTTTGTATGTTATATTATTAAGCATGAATGAGAATTTTGTACTATAATTTAGGGAAATTTTAGTCTTAAGACTCTAGGACACTTTCTCGGGTTGTGGACGCTTCTTATCATTTTGTCTAAAATGTCTTGTATGCACACATTTTGATTATCTTAATAGTTATCAAGAAAACCTCATTTGGCTTATTCACATTTGAGATGTAAGTCTACGAGAACATGCATATATACAATATGAGCTTGTGAAAGTCAATAGGGTTTAGCTCGGGTGTTTAGGAGAAATGATTGTTATTCTCCCCACTCGCAAGTGACATGTTGAGCTCTTGTTGAGTGCCCTAAAGATTCTAGGGGGTTTACCCTAGATAAAAAAATTATGAGCTAACTACATTAACCTTTACATTTTTTCATATTTGAGGGATTTCTTTGCACCACAATAAACTGTATAGTTGCATAAATTGAAGTTTTTAAAAAAAATTATTTTCATATATGGTATATTAATTTTTTTATATATTTAGAAATAAAAAAGACTTTTGACTTTAACATTTAGAATCTGTGGATTCTTCCTATATCGAAACTTCTATACATTTTAGAAATTATAAAAAACATTTGGTTCAACATTGCAAAATGGTTCTATACATTTTAGAAAATAAAAAACACATTTACTTCAACATTGCAAAATGGTCTATTGAAACCAAACTTATCCTGAAACTATGCTTAGAGAAAGATTATTTCTTATGTACCCTATTATTGCTAGACACCTGAGTGAACCGTAAACATTAGATCGACTCTCATAAATGGCTACCCTAGAATTTTGATATAAAAAAAGATTATTTATTATGTAGTGTATTGTTGCTAGACACTTCAACAAACAAAGAGTTGGTAATAAATACCTACCCTAAAATTTTGATGTAACAAGTTAGTTTTTGACCAACAAACTTCTACAAAAAAGTAAATGTTTGTAGACATCAAATGTCACTCAAATGTACAAATTTTGTAAACTTTAATTCATTTCAAGAACTTTCTTTAATTTTATATTAAATTTGATAAAACTATTATTATTGATAAATAATCAATATATATTTGAAGGTAAAGTAAAATAATAAATAATATATATCATTAAATTTAAAAATAATACTGAATTTAGTATGTACTACTTACAAATATTAAATGAATATATAAATTTAAATTTTATTTTACGATCATTTTTTACAAAAATTTTAATTATATTTATAAAATGGAATGAGGAGGATTTAATTTTTATTAATAGCATGGATATTCCATTTGAACTTTTAATTATATCTATAAAATGGAATGAGAAGAATTTAATTTTTATTAAAAGCATGGATATTTCGTTTGTAAAGTAATTAAGAATCATTCAAGAATGAGGGACAGGTCTTTTTCATATACACAAGGCTCCTTAAGAGAAAAAATAATAATAATAATATATATATATATATATATATACAAATAAGACTATACATAGACTTGTTGGGCAGGTAAGCTATTAATTAATCGTGATCAGTCATGTCACAGGTAAGGAATGAATTACTCGTTAGTCAATTCACTACTCAATAAAATGAACGTATTATTAAAGAATGAGTACATAGTACACTGAAGTACAGTGAACGTCTAGCTATATTAAATTTTAGAGATTTCATATTTTTAAATTAATTTTATATTTCTGGTTAATAATAATGAAAAGTTGAGGCTTACGAATGTACATGCTACGTAGATTCCCCTAGGGTTTCCTTAGTAATTATGTCAGGGAGTACTCATGCCCCTAAGGCTTGAACGATGGATGTAGACTATACTTCGTACCCCTATGCCTATCCTATCTTGTCCTGATTTGCCTTGTCACCCCCTTTCCCCTTACACAATGCGACTTCAGTTGGTAATTTCCTACATCTTTTCCATCATGCCAAGTTTCTAGAGTTGATGGCACACAACCTCGACCTGTCCTGGGTTGATGAGGACGAACTGTGGGCCAAGGATGGCCTCTTCCGTGTCAACGAGGATTATAAGCTCCTTTATGATTGTCAGCGTCAAATGATGCCTCCACAAATCACTCTGAATTCGACTGCAGCGGAAGCTTCCTCCTTATCCCATCACCTTAATGCGGTTGTCAGCACCTTTACTCTTGACTTAATTTCCTTGCCAAAATTCCGACAGGTGCATCCTCTACCTTCTAGATCTCGTCCATCTAGCGTCCTTCATGTGCATGTCATGAGCCCCCCCCTTCTCTGTGCCCTTAGTTATTACACCGAAGTGGTTAACGCCATTCATTCTCCCGCTCAGGAACCTTTACCCTCTCCTAGTTTATCCCTGTCGACTTCTGCTCCCCAGGGCTCTCACTTTCACTGTAATGGTGTTGGTAAAAACCGCTCCACTAGTGATTATGCTCGTTTAAACCGAAGAAAAAAAAAAGCGTTGGAAGACCAGGGTAGATAATTCTAGTTGTGTTCTTGGCCAAGATATCTCTTTGGACAGAGTGATAGGTCTCTCAGAGAAAGCTCTTGTTGGAAAAAAAAATTACGTTGAGATGAGTATGCACTAGTTATCTGAATGGATGTTCTCCCACTGGAAACCCATTCTTGGATATTGCCCCCGGTTCAGTCTTCTCTCTAACCACTGTTTGGTGTTCCACTTTCTCTATGAAAGTGACCTTCTACGCATTCTAGATTCGCCTTGGATTTTTGGAAAAGGAGTGCTTATGCTAGAAAGATGGGGCCCGGGTTTCAACCCCCTTCTAGAAAATTTCAAGAAAAGAAGCTTTTGGATGCTCTTACCAGACTTTCCTCTAGATAATAAGAGATTAGCTTGGCTCTTGGTTGAGTTGGATCTGGACAAAGGCCTTCCGGATTCAATTGATATCACCATCGGGGATGATCGCTTCTTGCAAACAGTTGACTTATGGAAGGAACCATTCTGATGCCATGGCTGCTGGAAAACGGGGCATCTTAGGACAAACTGTCTGTCTTCCATGGATATCCCTCAGAGCTTCAAACCCTTGGCGACAGTTTGTGCCTCTACAAAATCTCTGGAAGTGGGTCCTCTCGACAGCGAGTCCTTTTTAGGTAAGATGTGCTTTTTTTTTCCTCTTTTTTCAATAAGCTCTCCTCGGCCGAATTAGATTACCTGAAGAGTAATGAAAATTGGGTGCTCGATATTTTTGGAGAATTCTAGGGAATCCTCATGAAAAATCTTGAGAAACAGGAAGGTTTTTGTGCTCTGCGGTCCTCGGGAGGTGACTTACTCAGACTGGAAGCTTTTCAGACGTCCTCCCCTCCTGATGTTGATCCCCTGGAAGTTATGTCGCTCTCTGTTTCGGAGCCTGTTATGAATCTTTCTAGCAATTATTTTCCCTTAAAGACTGTCTCTACTTCGGATGTTTCCCTCCATAATTTTTCTCCCCTAGATTCCTTTTTACCCAAAGATCCTACTATTTGTTCAGCCTCTCACCTTCATTTTTTTGTTGACACTCTAGAACCTAAACCTTTAGAAATATCTAACCTTTCTACTCTTCTCCCCTCTGCTACTCTTCTCCCCTCTACTACTCTTCATTCGAATTTCACTATCCGGAAACAAACCAGAGCCGGAATCCCTAAGATTCCTCATGGTGCAACGGAGGGAGGCTTAGACTCAATTAATGATCTTGATTTACTTCCTTCATATTTCCTTTTGCCATCCATCCTTCCTGCTTCCTTGGAACTTGTTACGGTTTTGTCCACCTCTTTGACCCTTAGAGCAGGCCAGTCAATTCCCCAAGTTCCCTTATGATCATTTTATCACTAAATGTCTGTGGGTTTGGAGAACCACATAAAATTGTCTCCATTAAAGCATTTTTTTCCCAAATTAACCCTGACATCACATTTATTCAAGAAACTTTAGTAAGCAGAGACAAGGCTATCAAGCTCTTCTTACAATGTGTTCCCTTCTGGAATGTTGTGGTAGTGGACCCTTTTGGACGATCCGGAGGTTTGCTGAGTGGTTGGAATCCATCCATTGTTGAGCTTACTGCATTTGATACCCTTGCAAGTATCTATCTAGAAGGAAGGATTAAACAGACAGCGGATTTAGTTAAATTGTTGAACTGTTATGCTCCCTATAAGGATAGGGAATTATTCTAGAATTTTATTTTACAGTTTGTCTTATTGAGTGAAGAAGGCATAATTGTAGGTGGTGATCTATATTTCACACTATCAACAAGAGAGGTTTGGGGGGCTTCTTCCAGATTAGATCCACTCTCAGAATTCTTCACAAGTCTCTTGCATACATCTGGGTTGGTCGATGTTCAGCCATCTAAACTTACTCCCACTTGGTGGAATGGCAGAACTGGGGCAGATGGTATAGTGAAGAGGTTGGACCGCTTACTACTTGATGAATCACTACTCAACTGCAACTTCAAGGTTAGATCATGGGTAATCAACTCTACAATTTCAGATCATAGTCTGATTTGCCTCCAGCTGGACTCTTGTGCACAGAAATCTTCACCGCCTTTCAAATTCAATGCAACATGGTTCAATGATCAAGACTTCACTCTCCTCATTAAACAATCATGGAATGTTGTGAGTCATTGGACAGACTCCTCCACTATTCAATTACTATGTTCAAAACTAAAGAGTTTGAAAAGAACAGTGATCCATTGGAAGAGAGATAAGAAAGTTCAATTACAATCGGAACTGCTTCAAATTTATTCCAAGATAG
>SNQJ01S0187335.1:0-18480 GCA_010110895.2 Picea sitchensis | reverse complement strand
CTCCTCTGACTGACCTGTATGTGTGGGGTCAACTGCATGTACGTCATGTACCTCCTCCTGGATCTGTGGGTCTACCTGTCCATGGTGTGCATCCCTCACACTAGGCTCATCCATCATACCTGACGTGCCACTGATCTCCTCATGTAACGTGGCTATCATGGGTGTTTGAACAGGTGTCATATGTGTCACGACCCTCATAGGTAGCTCATCATCTCTAAGTGCTAATACATGTGACTCCTCACTAGTGTCACCACTCTGCTAAGGTGTAAGGTCATCAATGGTATGTGATATGTCTACTGAGACACTAGTGCCATCGTCCTGTCCATCCAGCTGCCTATCCAATACACAAGGGTCATCATCCTCCTCAAGCGTGCAAGAATCACTAGCCCCTGTGCAAGAGTCATCATCACTATCCTCTGAGGTAGAGTCACTATCACTAGCCCCTGTGCAAGAGTCATTGTCATCATCCGACTTCTCTGAATCAACATCTATCGCTCCATCCACACACACCCCATCATCACTGTCATGGTGTGCCTCAATAGTGTGCTTCTTACCCTTACCCCTACACCTATGATCTGGTTCCCAAGGCACCTTGCAACTGTAGAAAAGCTGCGTGCTCCTAATGGGTGTGGGGTTTCTAATGGGCGTGGGGTTACCCCAAAGGGCTGCTATGATTTCCTCCCTCTTCTTGAGCCAACGTGCAATCTTCTTCTTGTTCCAACTAAGATTTTTATAGGATAGGAACCATTGGAATGTTATGATCCCTTTGAAATTATTGAGGGTTTCATATTCCCTCTCACACTCCTCAATCCTATCAACAATCTCCATTTCCTTCCAAAAATCCATTTATCCTTATGAAAGACCCCCCAGGTTTGCAGGATTTAAGCTCTGATACCACTGTAATGATCCCAATCCATTATGCAAGGATCATCATTGTTTTGGTGTCTTTTTAAAACTTTTTCTGAGTGAGGCATTTCATCAGACACTTTGTTGATCTACCTTTTAGATGTGTTTATATGTATGTATGCAGCAAATAACAGAAAGAGATAACCATGGAACATACCTCAACCATATGCAATAAGATAGACAAGCCAAAACATCTCAATTCTTCTTTATTCATAAAATATAGAAACCTGCTACGAATGAAGATATTCGATCTGGAATGCTCAACGGATGGCTAAGAAGATAGACAATTGAGCTGCTACAAAATACTCCAGCTAAATACAAAATATGCCTCTAAAAGGCTGAATAAAAAATGAAGACCAATATAGCCGGATCACGGTGCAAACTCTCCGATTGAAGAAATGCCAGCTCCAATAGAGGTAGAACCTCAATAACTGCGACCTTTCTTAAAAGTGTCCAATCACCCTAATAAATATGGCCACTGATAGATCGGGTGATGGAAAGAACAACCGGTGTCGGATCTCAGATCCCTCTCTCAATCTACGTAGATCTGAAATCCCCTTGAATGGTGTGCCCATTGGATATTTGAAACCCTAGATAATTAGGAAGCCTGTTGAATGAGGCCTCCAGAATGATCCCGAACCTCTCCATAAATATAGATGAGGGACAACTGCAAGTCACTAGGTAAAGTCTCGGGGTCATATATGAAGTATAACCCATCCAAACTAAGTAGATATGAATCACAATAGCACCCTCCTCTCCAAAACGTACCAAAGCTCTAGATAATAATATAGAAAGAGTAACCCTCTCAAAACACACAAGATCTAATGAACAAGGACCTGCAAGAAAAACCCAAATGCTAGAATCTCCAAAAGCCCTGCCGATCTCCTACAACGAATCTCTCTCCAAAGATGGGGTGCCCTCTTCTTTGGAATCCCTGGCCGAATTTTTCCACTCTCTCTATGCACATGAAGCGATGTAGAATCCTCCTACAACCGAGTAGATATGGAACTAGAATGGTGTGGGAGATTATTGCATCTCCGATACCAATCTTGGGACAATATAGATAGGTGGAATCTTTCACCAACAGATGGATCCTCTAGGGTTTTTTATGTCAAACCCTCAAAACCCCCAATATTGGGTTCATAGCTAGAAGCTAGGGTTTGTTATGTCAAAACCCTCAAAACCCCCAATATTGGGTTCACTAGCTAGAAGCCAGAAATCAAAATAAGATCATACACGAATGAATGAGAAGAGGCCCTTGCCTTTCCTTTATACTTTTTGGCTCACCTTTTCCCTCCAAAGTAACTTTCATTTTATTAATATTTAATTAATTA
This sequence comes from Picea sitchensis, assembly GCA_010110895.2. NCBI lineage: Eukaryota > Viridiplantae > Streptophyta > Pinopsida > Pinales > Pinaceae > Picea > Picea sitchensis. The sequence goes on along the minus strand of SNQJ01S0187335.1, from coordinate 16,240 downwards.
ATTAAATCACTTTAATTAATTAATTAACCTTTTTACCTTTGAAAAACTCCTTATCTCTCCTTGTGGCTTCCCTGGTCATTGAAAGTCACTTTTAGCCATCCCATCCTGTAGGGTTCCTCATTCCGATTCCAATGAGCTATTACACTGAGAGGTTCCTCCAAGTAATGTGCCCAAAATAACCTCTTCAGTGAATTCCATTGACTTATAGCTTAAAATAGTCAAAATCATGGAAATCGTCAGAATGCAACGAAACCAAAGCCAACCTGTGTGGAATGGATCATAATGATGGAATATGATCATCGATACAAGATGGACCCCACAATGCCTCTCAAATACCCTTGTACTCGCTATAACATCCATCTGGCTACTCTGGTCATCATAAATCTCTACACTATGATGATGTCCCAAAGTGGGGACATTACAGATAGCCTTTCGGAGGCAACCCTTGCATCCTACGTGATAAGAAGAGACCTTTATTATCTACGGGCTCAATTGTGGAGAAAAACAGAACACACAGAAAATCTAGGGCCAACTAACAAAAATAAACAGCATGCGCTATAAAATCTAGGAATCAACCAAGCAGACAAAACTTCTCTCGATGATCATACTAGTTGGTGATGAAATCCAACGTCGTGTGATCAAGTCAAGAAGGGGATAGGATATGGTGGAACAGTTACAATGGCGACCTGTTTAATGGACTTTCACCTTGGTGCAAGCTTCCACACAGTAATTGTGGATTTACCCTCCAAGGAGTCCAAGTGAGTTTGACCAATGTCTGTTCCAGGTACAGTGAGACTTCCCTTCACCGTCACCTTGTGTAAGTACCTAAAGATTATGGAAACTAAAGACACCAATTCGCAGTGAGTCCCTGGGCGGGTACAGTCGACAGTTCGATCCGAAATGTATGGGCAAGATAACAAGTCCGAAGTCAACCCAAGAGGCTCCCACACATAATCGTGGGTATACCTCCAAGCGACCCCCAATATACGATCCGACCACTACAAATAGTTGAACCATGGAGGGATAATCTCCATAATTCACCTGAATGCGACCTCATACGTAACCCTTGTGTGAGAGGGGGATCCCAGAAAACCAATACGACAATTGGATTTGACTCTCCCTAGCTTAGGATGCTAATGTTTGTTTTGAAAACTTTGGAGAGTTGTACTCATAGCCTAATCCAAAGTGCTAACCCTAGTCTACTGTTGGTGGAAGATCCTAAAAACAAAAAATGTTCTAGATAATTTTTAATTAGCGTTCGTTTTATAGCTGTTCTTTACTCAAAGGGTGCATGAAATTGAAACTGATGAGATGAGGATTCAATTCCCAAAAAAATGCATGAAAAATGATAAGCAATCGTTTCTTTTCAATGAACCCCTATTTAAGGGAAAGAGAAAGAGTCGTTTTCACTCTCAAACACTAATATGAAATGTCCTCAATCAATTTTGTTCTCAATCGAATACAATGCAATGCTAAAACACTTTCAAAAATGCCTTCTAATATACCAACCAATCACTAAAATGTATCTTTTTCATTTGTATGTGAATGATAATTCAATGAAAAAAACTTTTCTTACTAACTACCCTTTCAAATCAAAGAGATTTGGATAAGTATAAGCAGATTTCGCACAAATGACACACACCCTCTTGCTATGATTGAAACAAGAAGCAATCAGAAAACAAAAAATAAAAAAGCAAAATCAAACAATTCACACAAAAGAGAGGTGTTTAAGAATGATGACCTCAAAGAACCAGATAAGATGGTTCACAGATTCCTGATGCCCTTCACCAGAGTTCCCGCTCAGTCAGAAAAGAGAGAAAAAGGCAGTGGATCGATTCCAAGTTCTCAACAGGAGCAAAGACTCAAAATAAGAGAGAAGGTCACCAAATATGAACAAAAAAGTGCCTACTTTTCAAAAAGAAGAGGGTCAAATGTCATTAGGAAGATGTAATGAAGCATCAAGAAGCTGGACAAGGGCAAAAAACAAAGACTGAGTTGCAGAAAACACAATTCTGGAAGGTATTTTTGCTAAGGAGAGGCTGGTGCTCTGGTGTAAGGGCTACCAGAGCATTATAAAGCTTTGTTTAAAGCCTCCAGGGAGTGTTGGCGGTGGGCTAACATGGGCACAGGGGCACCAAGCTCAAAAAACTTAGAAAAATGTCAAAAAAAACAAAAACTCAGTCAATTTTTTGTCAATCAAGCTGCATGTGATGGATTGAGGATTGAATCAACAAGTGAAATCATACATAGGGGGTGAACAAGGCCTATATAAAACAAAGGGTAAGACAAGGTCTATAAGGAAAAACCAAAACCAAAATTTTTGATTCGATTCCCCAGTATAGTCGTCAGTTTTTGTTGAAGGAAAATATCCCTGCGGACAGGTAGATCTCCTCTTGAAAGATAGACTCTTAACTCTTAAGACATAAGATGTTTATCATGGTCACTGACTTCCTTTTAGATCTAGATAAACTAATGTGTGAGGAGGAAGGATAAAATAAGTACCTTTTACTGGTGTTTGTCCATGCACGGTCCGAATTGAGCTCCAATCTTGTGCTCCTCGATAAGCCCTATAGACAAACAAAAGTACAACCACTTCCTACTCTAATGATATTAGCTCGAAATAGACCTATCTATTAGAGACAAATTCATGTGAGATCAAACACAAACTAGAAAGAAACAGGCCAAGCATATTATATTAAAGAGAACAACAACGAAGAATGCTTACAGCCATAGATGTGAGTGTAGCAGCTTCATCAAGTTCTCCTTGTCTAACCCTTGCTCAAGAGACCCACGATCAGAATGACAATAGCTTCATTGATTATTCTCCACTTCACTGTGTGTTTCCTATGAGATCATAGGTTTCATGCTTCCAATCCCTCTTTTCACCATGAGAGGGCCTGCTTATATAGGTTTAGAGAGGCCCAACCACTTGAGATATTTTTAGGGTAAGTTGAGGATTTTCCTCCTTCACTTAGGGATCTTCCCTAAGATCATGGTTTGACTAAGGATTCGAATCCAACTTCCTTCAAAGATTGGAGAGATCTTTCCCTCATTCTTCTCAACAAACCAACTACTGCCTAGAATAGATAGCGCTCCTCCAAAAGGGGTGTCAGAGTGTTATAACGCTCCCTAGTAGTGTATAGGGGGCCGCCAACACTCCTGAGAGTAGGAGCGCTCCTCCAAAAGGGTTGTCAGAGTGTTATAACACTCCCTAATAGTCTATAGGGGGGTACCAGCACTCCTAAGAGAGGTATAGGGGAGCGCTCTCCTCTAAAAACTCAATTTTAATGGTTCTTTCAGATGGCAAGAGGTTCATAAACCCAGTTAACCATTCCTCTTCTTCCAAATCAAATGTTTGAGGTGTTTTAAATGTCCTTCTGATGTCGTTATAGGTACGACATAGGCATTATGGTAGTATGCTTTTCCTGACACTTGCGACACTTGTGAGCAAAACGCGACACTTGTGAGCAAAACGCGACACTTGCGACACTTGTAATGACGACACTTGCGACACTATCGAAGTGAGTAATTTTGATGTGTAACATAGTTGTACACATATGATGGTATCCAAAGTCTAGCTACCACTAGTCTAACTAGATGAAGACTCGTAATCAAACTCTAACTAAGATCTAGTTAGGAGGCACTAATTAATTGAGAATTTGGGAAATAAAGAGACAAATAATAGTAATTTTAGGAACAGAGTGGGAATGTGAGGGGAATTGACTTTTAATTAAAATAAAATATGTAATTACTTGTGCACCTTGGGGAGAGGGTGACAAGTGTGAGGGTGAATAATCATAATTTATTTAATTAAAAAGTTAATAAATTGTGCATGTGGATATGTGTCAGTGAGGAAATTCCTATAAAATAAATGGTCTACATGGAAAATGGATGGCACTTGTTATTGACAAGGTTATGTTGCCAAAATCAATTTGACTGTGTTTTACTTGTGAGACTTGGGATACCAAGCTTGAGATAGAGTGGTGACTCTACCTTGCTAGGCAAGCTTGGAGCTATATTAATTTCTGGTTTGTGTCTCCATGTCCCCTTTGCAGCTCGAGGGGATAAGGGGGAATAAGAGTACCCCTAGAGTTGGCTGGGAGGTACCGGTGAAGCTCTGTGATTAGCAAGCGGGAGGAAGGAAGGAGCGCCATTGTTGCAGAACATCTTCAATCTCATCGTAGTCGGTTACATTATTCTTATTTGAAATTTTATTAAGATTATATTGTATAATATAGTTTTTAGAAATGTCGTAAAGATTTTATTAAATCTGATATCGAATTGGCAAGTTCTTGATGGTGTTTTGTGTAATCTAGAAACTATTGATTAATTGTTGCTAGTTGATATATACCCACAATGTGATTTCTTCTTGGCAGCTGCCATTGGTTTGGAGGTCAGAATTTTATTTATATTTTCGTGATCAACCAACTACTAAAACGAAATTTTAGTTTCTCGTATATTCTTTGTGTATTTAGTTGAAATTTCTGGGAAGGGAAATCATTATCCAGTTTGAAATGGGGAGACAGTTCAATGATTTGATAATTTAGGAGCGTACAGGAAATGATTTTATGACAAATTGTTGAAGAATTTTCAAGGTAAAAATAACTCAGCAAATCACATTAAATTTCATGTATGGAATCCATGAAATATTTGTGACCGGATTGCTGGGAAATGTATCATAGTATTCCATTGTCAATCAGGGCACATATCCATTGTAGGTTTCTGTTCAAGTTTTTGAGTCACGAAATAATGTTGCATAGCAGAAATTACTAGAGATAACTAATCATGACAATATTGTGCGAATTACATTATCGGGAAAGTTATCTTTTCTGAAAAAATATTTTGCTGACGAATTAATATCGTTGGGTGAGTCATCGTTTCTAGAGATAGAAAATATCAATGGACCAACACGTGAAGGAAGGGAGGCTGTGGTTCTAGAAGGAAGTGATCAAATCGCTGCAAAATGATGACCATGCACAGGAACTCTAATTCAGTCTCTTCAATTCACGAAGCACAACATTACCACAGATTCGCCTCAGTCAAACTTTATCTATTCTGATCAATTTACTGTGTGTAATAGATTATTGTCATGTAGTGTCTTTGCAAACGATTTCCACCTTTGATGATTGAATTTTAAAGTTCTTTGCATGTTAACATTTATTTCTGGAAACAAATTTTTGGGGCATTTGCAATTTAATTGGCATTCCTGAGGTTTCTTAACTTGATTTCTTCAATTTCAAAATCGCATTACTGATTAGTAAATTCAGGTGTTGTTTCATTGTTTCAATCCTAAAATTTTTATTTCTTGGGACTCTGACATTGGATTCAGGAACAAATTTTTTTAGCATCATAATTCTGGAAACGAATTTGGGGCTATATGCTTCCCTATCCTAGAAGATTATGATTTTGTCAATTTAAACTGTTGTCAAATTCTGCATCTCCATTCATTATAAGGTTGTTAATTCGCTGCCCAATCGAATCGTAGATATGACCTGTTAAAATTGATCACTACCAATCGTTATGCAGTTTTCGTTTCAGAAAATTTTATTAGATACCGCGAATTTAATTTCAGTTGGGAATTAAAAGCCCGGTTTGTTGGAAAGTCGTTTGGAAATTTCTCAAACTTGCAGCGAGCTCATAAGCTTTGTGTAATCTGATTCGATATTCGAATTATCTCGCATAAATCAATTGTAAAACTTGAGTTCAGAACTCGTTCACCTTGAGTTGAACTCTTGGGATCTCTATAACAAAAACGGATTATCAGGACTTAACTTGTATGTTTTTGGCATTAATAAATTGACAATTGAAGTATTTATTAGGTGGTAATTTTCAGGATGCAATCATCATTTCACCGCCCCTGTGCAAACAGTGAATCGGTCGCCGTCTTGACCCTTCAAGACTCGTGGATTAACCACCGATTACAATTTTGTCTTACATAGCTTAAACGGTGGCCGCCTTAACCTTTGAAGGCAGCAAGACAACATCACCGCCATTGATTAAATCTTTTAGAAGATTGAAAAGGCAATTTTTTAATTCATGTTTCGGTATAAATACCAGAAACGAATTGTAATTAAAAAAAAAACATCTTGAACACATTTTTGAATTGAAGTGGTTATTGTGTATTCACATGCATTCTCTTTGCATTTATAATTTTGTTATTGAGTTAGTAAACTTTGTTCGGGGTTTTTCCCTTTCGGGACATTTGTCGGCTTCTGCAATAAATCCATTACCTTCCAATTCGCCGATACCCGAAACCCCGAAGTGCAGGGCCCGCAGCGTGTTCGCTATATCGCAATTCAGGAGTTGTTGCGACTTCTTTTGTGCCGGGTGCTTCTAAATATTGATACCAAAAATTGCAAAGTACTAGGCCCCATAGCTATAACACGATTTCGCGATTCGGCAATTGTTGGGGTGTTTTGTTTTGTGTATGGCATTTGTAATCACCGAATCCCGAACCTTGATTTACCTCTTCTCTTTACATTTGGTATCAGAGCCTGTAGTCTATTTTGCTATTGCTTAGTTCATTGCAGATTATTCCTGTTGGTGCCAAATTTTATTCTCTTATTTTTCTGCGTGAAGGTTTATTTAAATTTCTTTCAAAAAATTATATAAATGGCTGCATCTGGTAGCAATTCTTCTTAGGTTCAGGTTCTTGTTCTGAGCGAGAAGTCATATGACTCTTGGTATATTCGAATGAGAACGATTTTGTGTTCTCAGGATTTGTGGACTTATGTTATTGATGGTTATGCTGAGTGAGCTGATATTGCAGCAGAATTGGCTCTGTCTAATGCTGACCATGTTTTGCTGAAGGAAAACAGGAAGAAGGATAATAAAGCTCTTGGATTAATCCAACAAGGATTAAATGAATCCATTTTTATGAAGATTGCTAGTGCTGCATCTTCAAAGATAGATTGGGACATTCTTGAAACTTGTTATCAAGGTGTGTCCAAGGTGAAGACAGTCAAGTTGTAGAATTTAATAAGGGATTTCGAAAATATGAAGATGAAGGATAATGAAAGTGTTGATACTTTCATGACTCAAGTAATGAGTATTGTGAACCAGCTCAGGCAGTATGGAGATGATATTGAAAATAAAAGAGTTATTGAGAAAGTGCTGAGAAGTTTGCCCAAGAAGTTTGAACCTGTTGGTGTACCCATAGAGGAATTTAAAGATTTAAGTCAAATGCAAATTGATGAGTTAACTGGTTCTCTTGTTGCTCATGAATCTAGGATATCTAGACATGAAGAAGGATCATTGGAGCATGCCTTCAAATCGTAACTGCATATTACCAGAGGCAGAGGCAGAGGAAGGTCTTATAATCATGGAAGAGGAGGTTGATTTTCTGGTCCAAGGGACAACAGAGCTGAATCAGAGTTTGAGCAGAAGTCCCAACAGAATCCTCCTAATTTAATAGGGAGCAACAACAAGAAAATCAGAGGTATGATAAGTCTAAAGTACAATGTTATTATTGTAAGAAGTTTGGGCATTTTGCTAACAAATGTTGGAAGAAACAGGCAGATGCTAGAAAGCAGTCTGCACATATTACAAATAAGTCTGAGGATCATCAAAATCCCGTGTTTTTGAGCTGTAATGTCACTCAGTAAAATGCTAGTGATATTTGGTTCTTGGATAGTGGTTGCAGTAACCACATGAATGGTAATAAGGATTTATTTTCATTTATTGACAATAGTATTCAGTCTGAAGTAAAACTGAGAAATCACTGTAAGGTTACAATTAATGGTAAAGGTGTAGTTCCAGTTTACACTAAGGATAATCCGAAAAGAAATATTGATGATGTTTATTTTGTGCCTGGTCTAAAATGCAATCTTATTAGTGTTGGACAATTGATGAAGAAAAAGTACAGAGTGTTCTTCAAAAACAAGGTATGTACAATCTATGATAAATTTCTCAGCAAACAGTTGATTGCAAGAGTAGAGATGAATCGATGGTCGTCTTGACCCTTCAAGACTCATGGATTAACCACTGATTACAATTTTGTCTTACATAGCTTAAACGGTGGCCACCTTAACCTTTGAAGGAAGCAAGACAACATCACTGCCATTGATTAAATCTTTTAGAAGATCGAAGGGGCAATTTTTGAATTCATGTTTCTATATAAATACCAGAAATGAATTGTAATTAAAAAAAACATCTTGAACACATTTTTGAATTGAAGTGGTTATTGTGTATTCGCAGGCATTCTCTCTGCATTTATAATTTTGTTATTGAGTTAGTAAACTATGTTCGGGGTTTTTCCCTTTTGGGACATTTGTCGGCTTCTGCAATAGAGCCATTACCTTCCAATTCACCGATACCCGAAACCCCAAAGTGCAGGGCCCACAACTTGTTCGCCATATTGCAATTCAGGAGTTGTTGCGACTTCTTCTGTACTGGGTGCTTCTAAACGCTGATACCCGAAATTGCGAAGTACTGGGCCCCACAACTATTTCGTGATTCGGCAATTGTTGGGGTGTTTTGTTTTGTGTCTGGTGTTTGTAATCGCCGAATCCCGAACCCCGATTTACCTCTGTTCTTTACAATAATAACTATTGAAATATTGAAATTCTAGAGATAAGATTTTCTATAGATGCCAATTTAATGTCAATTCATGAAATTGGAATGGGAGTGGTTAGTTGCCAAATCATTTGCAGCATATGTAGTTATGGAATATTTATTTCTCTACCACATCAAAGATAGACCCTGTGGTTAATTCACTATATATTCCTTTAATGCTTTTCAATTACTAAAATCCTTATTTTGTTGCCTTTCGAAATTAAAACCCAATATATCATAAATTTAAGTGTTGGATTAAGGTCTGGAATAGGTGTCAGATTGTACTGTGTGTCGAATTGAGGTCTGGAATAGGTGTCAGATTGTACTATGTCCCTGATTAAGGTATGGAATAATGGTCTGACTATGTTGTGCATTGGACCAAGGGCTGGATCAGATTATGGAACCATGGTGGTTGGGAGATTGAGTGTTAATCGTGACCTAGGCTCATTTTCTTTAAGTGTTTGGTTGATTATTTATTAAGGAATTTTAGTGAAGGGATTCATGTCGTTTTTGTGTTTTAAACGAAATTTAAAAGTCCATCCCTGTAAGGATCTTCCACCCTCAATAATTTGCTTGGTTCAAACAAAAGTTTCATGGTTACATTATTATATAATATGGAATGATTAATTGATTTTATTTTAGTTCTTTACAAAGGACTTTTGATTTAGCATATGAATCTTATTGTTCTTCCTTTAATTCTTTAAATGGATTTTAAGTTAACACCTGAGTTCTTTATTATTGTTAATTAAGACTTGGGTCTTCTTATAGTCTGTATATGTGGATATATTAGTTACCTTATGAATCCTTATATATTATTATTATTATTTGATCTTATTATAGTTCATATATTTGGATATGGAAGTTTGGCATATGAAGTCTTTATATACTGCTTGATATGTCGATCTCAAACCTTTTCAATGAAAGTCTAAAGCAAATTCACTTATATTATTTTACTTGCTATGATTTGATCTTCTTATAGCTGTATAAATGGATATGTAATGTAAGTAGCATTGAATTTTTAGGTGTTTCTTTAAGAAGATTTCTGATCTTATTATGGTTCATTATCAATGGATTAGAATTTAGCATTAGAATTTAGCATTGAAACTTTTATGTATTGTTTAAAGAAGATTTTGACCTTCTTATGGTTCCTTGTAAATGAGGATGTAAAATAGTATTGAAATTCTGTATATTGCTTAATAAGATATAGCATATTATTAAAGATATAGAATTGAGATACATGAAGATTGTACTTGTTACGGAAGTTTTGAACCATTTGATAAATGATGCTTGACCTGGAATGAATCTGACTTGACAAGATACTAAAAATGATTAGAATTAGAATGCTCGTGTGGTTATTATTATTCTTTTTGTATTATCTCTTTTCTCGTTGCTTTTACTATTGCGTGGAAGATTGATTAAGTATAGTAGATTACTATTGCATCATGAAGAATTGGTGGTTAAGTATGGTTAATAAATCTAGACTTGAATTGTGGAATAGGATCAGAGTAATGGGTTTTAGAAACTTCCTTGTTCCTCATAATAGTCGCCAGTCCTAAGACCTTAAATGGTCAAAATCAATCGAATGAATCCTAGACTTAAGAGTTGATTATGTGTCTTGGAGGTGCTAACCTTGCAAGATAGGTTGGGCGGGTAGTTTCCTTATGCTATCTTCATGTGATATGTTTGTCAAATATTACTGATGTTTCTTTCAGTTGATTATAATGAGATTGATTTTGTAGTTATTAATTTATGTTGTGACGCATTTCACTTGTCCTAACGTTTGTTTAAAAAAAAATTTTTACTTCTTTTTGTGACCACTATTTGTTGTTGTAACATAGGGGTCGTTACATATGTTATCAGAGCAGGTTCAACCCTATGACATTGGACCTTTACACCTCCCACTGTTTTAAAATTAAATAATTATAGATATATCACTAATAATTATTGAAAATTGTCTATGCGACAATCATGGCCGTCAGAGGATGTCGGATGAGTAGACATCATGGTGCAGAGAGACAAGTTATACTTGCTTTGAGTGTATCCATGCCAGAGGTATCTAATCATTAGGGAGATGATCATACTACTGAGGATAAGCAAGTCGATGTGGGAGATGTGGTAGGCATGATGAGATCCTTTCAAAGGAGGTTAGAGGCTTTGATCAATCGTCTTGATCAGGATCAGGACAAGACATCTATACCTAATGAAGGTTTAGAGCACCTTCCAGTGGTTAGAAGTAATGTACTCAGGGGACTCGAGAAGGTTAAGTTTCTAAGTTCTTGGGAGCCACAGATGACTCAGCCACTAAGGAAAAGGATGGAGAACATGGCGATGTGCTTTGGACTTTGTGATTACACCTCCAACATGAAAGTTCGAAATGCGGTCTTTCAACTGAAGGGGAGTGTTATTCTATGGTGGAAGATGCTTCTACCTCAACTAAACATGGTCTTCGAAGACGTGTCATGGATCTATTCGAGGAACGGTTCTGGGAGAGGTACTTGTTTGAAGAATTCATTAAGCACCATCTTAATGAATTCAACACCTTACGATAGGGTGGTCGTGCGGTGTCAGAGTATGAGGTCAGGTTCATGGAGCTACTTAAGTATTCTCCACATCTAAACACAAAGAAGCTAAAGATCAACAAGTTTGTGTTCAGCCTCAACTTCAACTTTCAAGCGAAAGTGAGGAGCCTAATGCCTCAAACGTTGCACGATATAGTTCAGAAAACCCTCATGGGGGAGGAAGAGATGAAAAATAGGGAAAAGACTTTTGATTGTAGTATTAACTTGGTAAAATCGTAATAAAGTGTTAGGGTCCTAACCCACACATAGGTAGAGAAATATATTCAGATGTAATAAAGGTCAATATTAATAAAGCCTTTCAATAAAATAGAATAAGGTAGATGTAAGAAGACCTAATAGAAGTTTCTGCTTCTAGAAGGATTTTCCTCTAGATGCTTCTCTTGATAGACATATTTAGTATAAATAAGGGTCGAGGGTATGAAAACCCTAGCTAGGAGATTATTGTAAAAGAGTGTTGCTCGACTGGAGGTTTCCCCCTCGAAGAGGCCCGTGAACATTACTTTCTGAATCAAAGTGCTATTTTTGTTGTTGTTCTTATATCATTTCTATGTTATTGCGGAGATTATGTTGGTTATATTACTGTTATTCTGCCATTTCTAGCATTTTATTTATGTTCTACATACTTTTTATATCTGGTATATTACAAGTGGTATCAGAGCACTTTCCTTGGCAGAAATTGTGGGAATTTTTTTCCAGGGTAGAGACATATTCCAGTGTCTTTAAGCCACAAAGATCTGTCATTACACGCATAAACCCGCAGTTGAGGGATTCACACATGTAGAAAATACAAGTGGTTCTTAAGAGCACATCTGTTGGCCACCCTTGTAACCCCTGTTGATACCCCTTCGAGCGGTAGCGCATCAGAAAACACCTGTGTATGGATTGGCCTAGATTTCCTGAAGCCCTCTTTAGATAAACCGATCGGCCACCTGACTGTTGTAATGCCACCAAGAATAGAACTCGGGATGATACTCTCTAGTACCTGGTTATTTGGGTAGTACAGATAAGGATATGGTCTATCCTCCTTAGTCAATACCTTGAGATATTGGGCCGAGTACTATTGTTGGACCTCGCACATATATCAGAGAGCTATAGCACAGGGCAAACCCTTGTCTATAGAACCCTTGAATACCTAACCCTTGGGGGACATAAACATAAACAAATTAAAACAGACAAGATCTGTTGTCGCACAACTATGTTCGAGTTGTCAAATCACTACACTTTTCTTACTGGTTAAGCATTTGGGGATTTCATTGCTACAGTATTCTTCAGACCAGAGTATAACTCCGCAAGTGTAAAAAAACAGTCTAGAAATTTTTTCACCATTATTTGAGACCTATTCCATTGGATTCATCTCTTCGCCCTTATCACATTCATCCATATGATTTTTTGGAAAAAAATTGACCCCACCTACCCCTTTTAAGTTCACCCATCCTCATGGCCCATACCCATAGCCAAGACCTAGAAGCTCACTTCAACACCTTGCAATATGGTCTCCTAGAGACCCAAAAAGAAGTAAAACAACTCAGTGCCAATGTTGCTTCCATCGATACAACCATCAATACAACCATAAATACAACCATCCAGTCCTCAATGGAGGAAGTCAAACAAGAACTGACCACCTAGCTTGAATTTGTCTTTGCATTACTCTACACCAAGCTGAAGATCCCTACAGATGACCCTTTCTTTGACGCACCTCCAAAGACTGAAGGTGAACATTCCTCCCATTCCCATACCTTTCAACACCATCAATTTCAACGTGACCTACGCCTTCTGCGGTTGGATGTGACCAAATTTTAATGGCTCGGACCCCACTGGTTGGGTAACCCAAATGGAACATTATTTCTCTTTATACGACATTATAGTTGACTTGGCCAAACTTCGGTATGGTGTTCTCCATCTAGATCAAGAACGTTGGCAATGGTGGCAATGGAGAAAAATGTCTCGTCAAGGGTATATTGCTTGGACCCAATTTGTGACTGAGCTTTATGAATGCTTTGACACTGACACCAACCATTTGGGCCATTTGACAAAGTTGAAACAATCAGGAACAACATAAGACTTTATAGCTGCCTTTGAGCGCCTGGCTTTTCGAACAGAGGGCATGATTGATGCTTTCTTTCGAGAGTGTTTTATCAGTGGCCTCAAGGAGGATATTCATGCCCATGTCCTCATGTATCGACCCTCGAGTTGGGTGGAGGCTACTAAAAGAGCTAAAGAAGAACAACAAGTTGTATCCTCTCAAAACCGAAAACCCTCCTTTATCCCTCGCCCTAAACCCGTAAATCCCACTACTCCCTCCACCCCATTAAAGATCCAAAAATTGACCAAGGTTGAAATGGATGAACACCAACTCAAAGGCCTTTCTTATAATTGTGATGACAAATATTTCCCGGGCCACAAGTGTAAGGAACAAAATATTTTTATGGCCATCTCTAAGGATATTTCAGAAGAGGATGTTGAAACTCCCCTTGTGTCTGAGTCACCTGAAATCACTGACATAACCCCTCCCTCAGACCCTCCGGAGGTGGAACCGGTCATTTCCCTCAATGCTCTCATTGGATTCTCCGCTCACCAAACCCTCAAGTTAATCGGTTACATCAAGCATCAGAAGGTCATCATTCTGGTTGATAGTGGAAGCACCCATAATTTTATTCATCGCCGCATTGCCCAAGAAACTCATTGCTACATCCATGCCATCAACAATTTCCAAATCATGATTTCCAATGGTGGTTCAATGAAATGTGGAGGGCATTGTGAAAATGTACGTCTCCAAATCGGTGACCACCACATAAAATCCCATATTTTTTCTATCGACATGGGTGGTTGTGACATTGTGTTGGGTGCAGACTGGCTAAGGACTTTGGGTCCCATTCTCATGGATTTTAAGGAATTAACCATGCAATTCGACTAGGAAGGCCACCGATATAAATTCCAAGGCATCATTGTTGGTTCACCTGAGGTCATTAGTTCCCATCACATGCAAAAGTTGCTCAAAAAAGGTCATTCTGGTGTCATTGCCCAACTCCATGCCATACCAGCAACAAAGACACCCCCGGTGCCGCAAGACCTCCAAGCCCTCCTTTATAAACATCCAATGGTATTTTCCACTCCCTAAGGACTCCCTCCTTCCCATAGTGTTCATGATCATTCCATTCCCCTTGTACCCGGAAGCCTTCCTCCCAATATCCCTCTGTATCGCCACTCCTTTTCATAGAAAAATGAAATTGAGAAAATGGTCCAGGAACTCCTTAATGCAGGCATTATCCTCCCTAGTACGAGCCCTTACTCTTCTCCTGTATTCATGGTCCTAAAGAAAGAAGGTTCTTGGAGAATGTGTCCTGACTTTCATGCCCTCAACAAACTGACCATTAAAGACAAATTTCCCATTCCTATCATTGATGACCTCCTGGATGAATTGAGCGGTGCCCAATTCCTTACTAAACTTGATCTTTGCTCGGGCTATCACTAGATACATATGAAAGAGGTAGACTTCCCAAGACGACCTTTCGAACTAATGAGGGCCACTACGAGTTTTTGTTCATTCCCTTTGGCTTGTGTAATGCCCCCTCCACCTTCCAAAGCCTCATGAATCATGTCTTCCATCCCTTTCTCTATCATTTTGTCTTAGTTTTCTTTGATGATATCCTCATCTATAGCAAAACCTGGACAGACCATCTTACTCATGTGGATCGAGTTCTCCATCTACTCTCTTAGCACCGAATTTTCCTAAAACAGTCTAAATGTTCTTTTGGTGCCTCAGAAGTAGAATACTTGGGTCATCTGGTTGGCAAGGATGGCGTCAGGGTGGATCCGAAATAGATTGAAGCTATGCAAGACTGGCCGCACCCAAAGACTCTCAAAAGTTTGCATGGATTTCTGGGCTTAACAGGGTATTATCGCAAGTTTCTTAAGAATTATGGAAAGATTGCAGCACCTCTCACTGCTCTCCTAAAAAAGAACTCTTTCACTTGGACTCCAACCACTACTCAAGATTTTCAAACCTTGAATATGGCCATGTGCACCACTCTAGTTCTGGCCCTTCCTGATTTCACAAAGACCTTTGTATTGGAATGTGATGCCTCAGGGAAAGGAATCGGTGTTGTCCTTATGAAAGAGGGTCGACCTTTGGCCTTCACCAGCAAGAAACTATCTAAAAGGAATCTGGGCAAACCCATCTATGAAAAGGAAATGTTGGTTATTTTGCATTCCATCGATCTGTGGCACCCTTATCTCTTGGGGCAATGTTTCCAAATTAAGACAGACCATCAAAGCTTCAAGTACTTTCTGGAACAACACATTTCCTCCCCGGAGCAACAAAATTGGGTGACTAAGCTCTTTGGATATGATTATGTGATCATTTAATAGAAAGGAAAAGACAACGTGGTGGCGGATGCACTGTCCCGAAAATATGAAGAAGAAGGATACCTTTTTTCTCTTTCCTTCATTGTACCATATTGGCTCCAAGTTGTTCGCCAGGAATGGCTACAAGATCCCAAAAGTTCACATCTGATCTAGCAATTGCAGACCAATGCTCCAGCTCCGCTAGGGTACTCTTGTTTCCAGGATGAGCTTTGATACAAAGGTTGTTTGTATTTAAGTAAACAATCAAATCTTAAATCCACGGTACTTTCTGAGCTTCATGCTACACCCACAGTGGGGTACTCTAGGTTCACCAAAACCTATGATAGGGTCAAACATTCTTTTTTCTGGGATGGGATGAAACATGAAATCCATAATTTTGTCATTGAATGTGATGTGTGTCAACGCAACAAGGGAGAAACAGTCAAACCTATGGGCACACTACAACTGCTTCTGATTCCACCTGCTATTTGCAAGGATATCTCTATGGACTTTATTAACGGCTTACCCAAATCGAGAAATAAATCAGTCATAATGGTGGTTGTGGATCACCTTTCCAAGTATGCTCATTTATGCGCTCTTCAACACCCATTTACTGCATCCACAGTGGCTCAAATTTTCATGGACTAGGTCTTCAAGCTTCATGGCATGCCGCACTCTATTGTTTATGATCGTGACCCAAATTTCACAAGCAATTTTTGGCAAGAACTGTTCAAGCTATAGGGCACCCAATTTCATCTCAGCGC
>SNQJ01S0187334.1:0-18795 GCA_010110895.2 Picea sitchensis | reverse complement strand
ACCTTTGCACGCAGGCTGTCGTTAAGGCAAAACACGAACCTGTTGACCTTGATCTTCTCAGTGTTAAGGTGCGGAGCATACCGAAGCAGCTCCATAAAACGTGCCTCGTACTCGGGCACCGTACGACCTCCCTGTCGTAATGCGTTGAACTCATTGAGCTGACGCTCAATGAATTCCTCTGAAAGGTACCTCTCTCGAAACTGTTCCTCGAACAGTTCCCATGACACGTCTTCAACGGCCATGTTCAGCTGCGGCAGGAGCATCTTCCACCATAGAAGAGCGCTCTCCTTCAATTGAAAGACCGCCATGCGGAACTTCATGTTGGAGGTATAATCGCGAAGTGCGAAGCACATCGCCATATTCTCCAACCATGCCTCGGCGGCGGCGCCATCCAGGGCACCAAAGAACTCAGGAAATTTAACCTTCTCGAGTTCACGGTGAATGCTACCAATAACGGTCGGTGCACGCGGAGGAACCTCAGCGGGTGTCGGCGCCCTGGCCTCATATCTGTCCAAGCGGATGATCAGTGCCTCGGACATGCGCTGAAAAGATCTCATCATCCCGACCATGTCGCCAACTGCTATCTGCTCCTGTCCGAGAACCTGCTCACCTCCCTAAGGGTTAGACCCCTCAGGCGTGGATGCTACTGGAGGCGTCGCGCCTCCTCCCCTAGTACCCCGTCGTCTGCCTCCACGGTGTCCTCTAACCATGATTACCTGCATGCACACAATCAACTCGATCAGCAACAGTATAATCAAATCAAATCATGTCACGAAAGTCATAGCAAATCCCAAGTCGCGGGTCGAACCCGCTCTGATACCATATGTAACGAACCTCCTGTTCGTCACGACTACAAACCTCAATAACAAGTGGATTTTATTTTTTTTATGTTTTTTACAAGTGTGTGCTCGCGTACAAGGGAAACAAACATATTCAACTCTACGTCGCCACCTGATGACTAACAAGACGCAACCACGATGATCACAACAAGAAGACACAAGGCGCACAACAAGTAACTACAAGCATTAAAAGACCATCAATTGACCATAAAAGACTGGCTTCCCGCCCGTCCTACCCTGCAATGGTTAGGACCTCCAAGACAAAAAATCAATGCTCAAACCCAGGTTTCCATCGATTGTAACCATTTAAGGTCTCAGGGCTGGCGACTGTTCTGAGGAACATGGAGGTGTCTACAACCCACCCGAAACAAGCAGACCAAGCAATAAAATGTATATATCCAAGTACAACAAAAGTTAAGGATCAACCACGTCCTCTACGATGCGCGAGTCGATTAATTGTAAATTCGTTTAATAGCAAATCCAATTTAAACCATTAGTACTACCTCCAGGGTTGTATCCATTTTAATCCAATATCCAACCAGTTAGCCATTTATCTTGAGAACCTTAGTAACCAACTTTAATTAGAGTGTTGCCTTTAAAGGAATAAAGAAGCGAAAAACAAGGTGTTTAGACACTAACTGTGCATTAGGGTAAGGCATTGATGAGGCATTCTTTTTATCTTTATATAAAAGCAAGCAAAAGGCATCGATACTATTTTAATGTCAGTTCAAGTTTCTATTGTGGGCATGTAATGAATCATAAAGCAAAAAGCATGTTCAGAAGTAGAAACAATGTTATCTACAGTGTTATGTACAGTACGAACACAGATGGAAGAATCCATAGTAGTAGATTTTACTATTTCTGCATAGGAAAGCAAGGTGTTTAATTTTAGTTCTCTGCTCCGGAGAGAGAGAATGTCAGATAGGCTCCTGGCCGACTGCTCAGGCAGAAACTAGTAATCTCTGTCAGGAGGTGGCAGTGGTGGGAACTCTTCTAAATACGTTTAGTAACTTGTTAAGATCAATATCATTTAAGTCAGGCATCATTTAACGACGATTCCACTCATGTAATCGGTTCAACTCCTAGGTAGCTTGCTATGCATTTTGAGGATATGAGCCATTTTACTTAAGTGAAAAAAATTTAAGAATTAAATACCAAAAATCCATTAAAGAAATAAAGGAGTAAGGGCTGCATTACACATCCATTAAAACTAATTACAAGGATACGCCTACTAACCATAAGTAAGATTTAAACATCAAACACATCTTATATCACGCTAGCCCTGCGAACTTGCAATTTCAATACATCTATGTGTTATCAAAGAACAGTAGAACCACAATACCCCTTTCCATGCATGATAACCATATTACCCTAATGACAAAATATATATTTAAAAGATTACACTACCTAACATTATCATGAGCAATGACAGTATTGGAAGTTAGCATCCTATAATTAATGGTATTAACATAAACCACTAACATTCCATTTACATTTACATTACATTACCTGAACATTTATGACATTCCATTAACATATCATCACATTATATTACATTCAATATGTTATCTATAATCATTTCAGTAACTTTACCACAAAACGACTACAACGTCCACATTAACGGTTCCATAACCATTAGCTTTAGCATTAACGTTTCATTTCATAATCATTACCATAAAAAAATAATACCATTATCATTACATTTCCATAAGCATACATTCAGCGTCATCTATTATTATTACTCTACACCAATAACAACATTAACATTAACCCTTCCCTAAGCATTAGCTTTAACTTGAAATAATGGCAATTGATTAGAAGACTTTAAGAAGTATTTCATCTCCTATGCGAAACAAAAGTTGAAACGCTAGAACGAACTAAATTACTTTAAAACATTAAAACGCTAAAACGAACTACTTTATATCGATAGCAGAGCAGATTATATCGATGGCAGTTAAGGCAAGGACGCTAAATAGAAGTTACATTAAACAAAAGTTACAACATTAAAACATTAAAGTTACAACATTAACTAACGTTGTCTCTAACGCTCACAACGCTGCTAAAGATTAGACTGCATGTCCATTAATTCGAATCGCCGACCCCAACGGGAGTGTTGTCTAACTTCCAGGTAAGACGCTGGCAAAATTCTGAAATAAAGGGTTGTCAGGCACACAGTCGAGGTCAACGAAGTCTGGACTGGAACCAAAAATTAAAAAGGGTGGCTCTCTGTTTTATGATAAAAACTCGCTGCCCAGCAAGATCGTTGTCACAATCCCAAAAGAACTGAACGCGGATTTGGTAAGACCGGGAGGATCTCCCTCTCGCCTCAATGGACGCTCAAGCCAGCTGCTACACCCACCAATCTATGGCTAAAATCGAGGCGTTTTAGCGCTGTAGTGAAACAATCCCAGTCGGACGCACCGTAAGGACAATCTATTGGTTGACTAACACAGCGAGGGAAGAACGTCTACAGGGAAGCCACTTCTGAATGTATCAGAGCTAGGCTATAGGAACCAGTTCGTCGAATGAGAAGCCATCATGCACTGCTCATTGCAAATCACCATTGATGTGCGAACTTAAGCTGCCAGCGAATTACAGTCACTGCCATACCCAGAATATAAAATTCACCGTCGCATTAACTTCTTAGCATGCGTTGGCTATCCGGGATACGTTAAAACCATTGTTTCCTATACCAAGGGAGGTCACGGCCATTACACGCTACACTTACAACGGGAACTTCTACTTAACGCACAGGGTGAGGGTTATCCTTGGTTTTACACATAAGGTTACCCCCAGTAACCAACCACATTAACACACAGAAAAAAAAGCACCGATTCCACGCCTTGTCTGGGAGTGTTAACTAACACTAAAGGTTTATACACTGCAAATATTAAAACACAATAATACTAGAACTACAAATTCCACCGCATCTGTGTGTATATAGCTCCAGTTCATAATAGCTAAGAGCCTATGGCAGTAAAGGCGAAGACAGTAACTACCTTCTGAAATGGTTGGGTGTGATTGTAGACCGGGGCATTGTTGGCCAGGTTGGGGCCATTTCTAGAAGCAAACGTTAAGAGTTTTTGTATTTCTTTTCCTTGCGGTCTGTAGACAACGCTTGATTCTCCTGGACTATTTAAGATAGCCTAAATGCAGAACCTCCATGCCTGAACCCTTCATGCAATTTGACCTTGATGCAAAGATTAATGACCATTATCAGTGGATGAATCAGACAGAAACAAGTTTGCCGGTAAGGATTAATTACACAGTTAAATATAAAATTTATCACTCAACATTCATTGGATAAAATCAGGAGGTTCCACAAGCATTGTAAAAATTTATTCTCTGCGATTCGTCAAAGGAAAACGACAGATGCAACAATATATATATAATTGTAACACCAATACACTTTTTCAATAAACAGACAGATCTACATCAATCCTAGTGCTTTCTATTCTACCAAATAAACGACCATACCTTTGCCTCTTCGCCTGACTCGAATGACGTCTGCGCGTTCCGTGTCGCTCTCGCTCGCCGACCGTCGAGACCTCACCGGTACCTCCCAGCCAATCGCTAGGGGTACTCTGCTTCCTCCTTAGCCCCCCAAGCCGCAAAGGGGCCACACACTGTCCATATGGTATGTCTAGCTTCCCAGCTCGTCTCGCAAGGCCGAGCTACCACTCATATCCGAGCTGGAAAATCCCAACTCTCCACAAGCAATCAGTCAAGTCACAAATCCGGCAGCGTAACGTTACACTAACAACCAATTCCTTTCTTCCTCATCTTCCCTTTCTTTTATAGAGTTGTCTGAACCTCACACTTTCCCTAAATCACTTTTAAATTAAGTTTTAATAAAATAAAAAAAATTATTCTCCATCGCACAAGTGTCGTCCATCCCCCTCTTTTCTCCATTAATTATTTTCTTTAAATTTATTAATTGTCTCAATTCCCTCACCCACCTAGAATTGCTCCTAAATTTACTCCTTGGTGTTCATAGATCCCCTTACATGTTTTAAATACTTTCCCTAAAAATGATGTTGCTAAATTAGCTCAAAATAGAAGGTTCTTAATTGCAGATTCCTTACTATGTTGACCTTGTTTTTTGCCATAAGTTCCCAACTTTCCTTTATTATGTTTCCTCCATTACTTAGTTTCTTAATCCTTATTATTCCCTTCTTTCCCCTTTTCATTAGAGCCAAAATGGCAGTTGCGCTATTTACTCTTTTTCCCTTTATTATTAATTTAAAATCTTTTTATACTTCCACAAGTTAAATAATTTATTTCCTCTTTACAATTTAAAACCACGAATTTTAATTAAATTATTCCTCTCTTCATTTTACCCTCTAAATTTAAGAAGACTAAAACTATTACTTAAGTGGGGTTTAGTTTATATCTTTATTTTTATGTTTATAGGGTCTTTTTCTTAAGGCTAAACAAAATTTTACCCTAGAGAAGTTTTAGACTTAGGTTTAGATTCTGAACTGGGCGACAATTATTTAGGGAAGTCGTTTTAAGAATTTCTTAAGGTGTTAAATGTCTTTGGGCCATCTAGGTTTGTTCCTTACTCAACATCAATGCGACGTGCCCTTCAGGACGCTCCACGTGCTCCAAGGGTGCCACTCGCCTCGGTTGTTTCTTTTGCACGACGTGCCCTTCATAATGCACCACGTGCTCCAAGGGTGCCACTCGCTAACTTTTGTTTCTTTTGCATGACGTGCCCTTCAGGATGCACCATGTGCTCCAAGGGTTCCACTCGCCAACTTGTGTTTATTTTGCGCGACGTGCCCTTCAGGATGCACCACATGCTCAAAGGGTGTCACTCGCCAACTTGACTGATTGGTAGACATCTATAACCCCTGGAGTCAACACTCCGCCAGGTGAACTTGTGGGAGACTAAGGGTTTCTAAGGAATAAGACCCCCACGCCTTATTGCGTGCCCTTTAGAATCATCGTGAGCGACTGTCGCAGTCTGCCCTCATGGCATCGTGGATCCTCTCAAACTAGGTAATCGTTAACCTACAGTTCGAGCCACGGTGGGAGTGTTAGTAGGCTGTGGGAGGGTTGTTGTCCACACCTCTCCCTCAACCTCTCTGGTAATTGTGTGTGGCCCTTTTACTCCATATGTGAGTCTGGTCGGCAAGCTATCGTCAGTCTGCATCATCAACAATCGTGTCAGAACATGTCCACATCATATCATCAAATCAATGAAATATCATAGTAAATAAATCAACCCAAATAGCATACTCCCTGACTCAATCCAGAGTCCAAGGGGTTCCATCGATGCCTCTGCATCCTCAAGGTCCAAAACCCTGCACACTCAATAAAACTGAGTCAATAACACTTGTCTATGTCAAAGCGGTAAAACATCATGTCATCTATCATAACGTATCATAATCAAGGATAAATGTTTTAATATCATAAAAGTCCAAATCACTTGCGAGCAAGTGTCCTCAAAGAATAAGTTTTCTTAGTGCGCCAGAGCAGGATGTTACAAAATAACTATGTATTTTTTCATTCCATTCTAAAATAATAATGTTCTTATGTCCGCACTCATCTCCTTGATTCTTGGATGAGCCATATAAACTACTATGTGACCTTATCTTAATATTAAATTGTGAATTTCATTGTTTGGTGGTACATAAATTCTTCTGTAAAATTGTAGTAAACCATCATCATCCAATGTGAATCCTTCATATTTCAAAATTTTCATTACTTCATTCTCTAATTCTGATTTAACTTCTTTGAACCATTTGTCTGCTAATTGTAACTTCAATATCCTTTTTTGAAATTTCATCTTCAATGGAAAAATTAAGAAAATATGTGGCTTACAACTTAAAGCATCCACCACTCTAATTATTGTTCCTTTAATGTATGATATATTGAAATCATACTTGGTTAGTCATCCTTACCACCTCCTTTGTCTAGAATTTAAATTACTCTATGTAGATGTGTTGAAATGCATGATGATTTTTCTTCAAGTCAAATTTTCTCCCAACTAGATATTATCTCCAAATTCTTAATGCATGAACTATCATCACAAGCTCCAAAGCATTTGTCACATAATTTTTTTTCGTGTGGTTGAAGCTTTCTCGAAGCATAGATAATAACTCTACCTTATTGCATTAATACTCTACCTAATCCTTCCTTCGACGCATTTATGTGTACCCAAAAATCTTTATCAATATTTGGTACCTTCAAAATAGGAGTTTCCAATAATTCCTTAAGTTTTTGAAATGCTTCTTCGCATCGTTTTGTCCATATAAATTTATTTTTCTTCTTCTATAATTTATTAATAGGGTTTGCAATCTTTGAAAATACTTCCACAAAACTTCTTCTTTTTTTCCTTGGAAAAAAAGCGTAATTTTATTACTTTTAGAAACAAAATTACATTATGCATATACACTTTAAAAAATGGTGTATTCTATTACATTATAGTCTTATAGTTGTACGCTATCTGTTGCATTTCATGAATGCTTCTGTATGCTTCTTTGTCCTGTATAGTATCTGGATCTAGTTCTGTTGTAGATGCTTATGTGGTCTTTATATACTTTGTTTTGTATATAGTGTGCAAAAAATATATACATAGATTGTAGTTGATCGGTTGACAAAAACAAGAAACTCTTGTTCTTCAAAGTGTTGTTCAAAAACTAATTGTTTGCTCCAAAAATGGACTGTGTCAATATTCATTTGTTTGTTCATTATGGTACTCAGTTATTTTCCGCTGGCCCATAACGATGTTAATCCCCTCTTTCAACCTCTGGTCTGCTTCTTTATTGTTTTCCCTGTAGACATGTTGGCAATCAAAAATGTCAAAATTTGTCTGCAAACGTTGTACATATTCCACCAATATAGAAAGTCTTGTGTTTAAACATATTTGAGTGCCTTTTATCCAGTTTATAACATTTAAAGAATCCCCATAAAATTTTAGTATCCAACAGCCTTTTTCTATGGAAAAAACAATGAGCAGTTTGAGACTCATAAGTTCTGCATAATTGTTTGTTCCTGATCCGAGGCCATAACTCAAGATAAAATAGTGTGTGGGGGGAAGGTAGAGGAKTCCTCCCCCTCCACAAAGATCTTGTTGTGAGGCTCCATMAAAAAATCCCCAGGGGGAAGTCCTATCGATCACTAACTCTTGTGTTCGTCTTGTGGGAGGACTAGTTTTTTGTGAGGAGAAAGAGGACAAGAGAGAAATACTATTTGCTACCGAGATCTCATGGGAAAGTGTTAATCCTTTGAAAATGAAGGAGTTATGGGCAAGCCAAACGCCCCAAATAACCAAGAGAGGAAGAGATTTTAAGTGTTTGTATTTATTGTTATTCCACCAAGTATGTCAGGAGTGCTCCAAGTCCCTTCCTTCCCACATGCATTGTAGATTTAGCAACCTGGAAACTTCCATCCAAAATTTGTTGATGTATCTGCATTTTAAAAAAAGGCGGATTGAAGACTCTCCTTCAGATTTGCAAAGTGTACACCAACCGGGCCCAACAAAATTCTGCTTCTGTAGATTGTCCCAAGTCGAGACCTTATTTTGAAGGACATTCCACATGAACAGTCGGGTTTTAGCTAGGCTTTTTATCTTCCATAATTTACTCCACCACCATACTAACTCCTATGTACTCAATTCTGAATAGCATTTTAAATAACCCAGTTTGGGAGAGTAGGACCCAGAGGGGGCAGGGTCCCAAATTAATTCATCCTCAATGTCTAAAAGTCTAATCTGTGCTAACTTTAGGCAGTGGATAAATTTTTCCAATTCTCGTTTTTCTTCTTCTCTAAGCCCCAATTTGAAGGGATCCTTCCATCCCTGGGACCAGAGAGTAGAACAGCTGGGGTCTGCCAAGGAGCTTAGGNAAAGTCTAATCTGTGCTAACTTTAGGCAGTGGATAAATTTTTCCAATTCTCGTTTTTCTTCTTCTCTAAGCCCCAATTTGAAGGGATCCTTCCATCCCTGGGACCAGAGAGTAGAACAGCTGGGGTCTGCCAAGGAGCTTAGGAAAAGGATATCCATAGAGTGTAAAGACTGAATTAACTACTCAGTAAGTAAGTGATTCCCATCACTTCTTGGCCAGGGATCCGACCCTATTCTAAATCGATTACCATTTCCAATTTTCCAAGCTAAACCATTTTTAATGAGAGGAAAGGCGTTTAATATGGCTTTCCAGATCACCGATGCTCCCTTAGTTGTTTTTGGTTGACTTATTATCCAAGCCTCAAGAGATACTGGTGCAATGTACTTCTGAATGATAACCTTAGTCCAAAGACTAGAAGTATTTATAAGATGCCACCCCCCCTTTGTTGCCAGTGCTTTGGAGAAAAGGAAGATGGTTTTCAATCCCCACCCACTCAATGCCTCTCCCAGCGGACCCAAGGGATTACATCTGACTCCTTTTTCCCACTCCAAAGAAACTTTGAGGAGATTTTCCTTGTTGCATCTAGAATTCCTTTAGGTATCCAAGAGAGGGACATCCAGTATGCAGGGATAGATTCCAAGACTAATTTTACCAAGACCAATCTCCCTGCTCGTGACAACCACTAGTTACTCCAAGTATTTAGTCTTTTATCCAGTTTTTTCAAGAGCCACTTCCAATCTTCTTTCCTATAATCGTTGGGTTTTAGATTAAAACCCAAGTACTTTAGTACATCATCTAAATCCTTCTTTCGAAAGGAAAGAAAGTATAGTGGGCTAGCTCTTCTTCTTTTGATAGAAGGAAAAGAGTGAGCGACGATTTTCGGTTATTTAAATGCATCCCTGTTGCTTTTGAGAAAAGTGAGAGGATGTCCCTTAGAGTCCCAGCCTCCCTTCTAGACCCTCCACTGAATAGTAAGACATCATCCACAAAAAGAAGAAGACAAAGCCTGTGTGATTTTGATTCCCGAAAGATCACATGTAGTCTTAGCCTATGTAAGTGCTATGTTGAGTCCTGCAACCAAAAGGAAGAGGAGTGGTGACAAGGGGCAGCCTTGTATGAGCCCTCTTTCAAGAGTAAAGAAAGGTGATATCGAGCCATTTATTAAGACTCCAAAGGATGTTGAAGTAAGACAGCTCATGATCCAAGTAATGAAAGGAACTTCAAAGCCTAGGTGAGTCAATAATAACCAAATATACATCCAACTAACTCGATCATAGGATTTTGAGAGATCTATTTTAAGCATTGCCCCATTTAATTTCCTGGTCTTCATACTATGTAATCCTTCTTGTCTCTGAATTCATCCAGTGTCTCCGGATTATCCGTTTTGGGGATGAGAGCAATAAAGGTGGAGTTGAGTCTCTGAGGGATACGACCTGAAATCCTTGTATCCCCCACCATTTTCAGCAGATATGTTCCTATACTCTCATATCATCCCAGGAAGAATTCAATGGTCCAACCGTCTGGGCCTAGACTTTTATCTTTTTGGAAACTGTGCAATACTTCTAGAAACTCTTTTTCTGTAACTTCTTCCATCAAGTAACGATTTTCTTATGCTTCCACGAATATGGGAAAATATTGTGCCACTTTGACAACTTCCTCTATTGTAGCTTGGCTATCTGCTTTAAAGAGATTCTGGAAGTAGTTTTTTCCTTGTGTTGGCATTCCTTCAAAAGAAGTTTCCAAGTTTTTGTCTTGATCTTTTAAATGCCAAATAGAATTGACGTTTTTTCTTCCTTTGGCGTAGGTTTGGAAGAACTTTGTGTTTTCATATCCACTTTCCAACCATATAGCTCTGTTTTTTAATGTCCACGTTTCTTCTTTTTCCTTGAGCAGTTTTATCCTCTTTTTCTCCAATTGTAGTATTTTGAATTTTGACTATGTTGAGCTCAGAAGGACCCCTTCATCTTCTGAGAACCTTTTTAGTTCAAATTCAATTTCTTTTATCTCCTTGTCCTCAAGTTTTCTTTTTTGGATTGCCCAAGGTTTTACTTTTTCTTTGATTCTTTTCAAATTTTTCAGTAAACTGAAAAGATGTTTATTGTGTTAAATCTTGTCAGAAGGGTATCCGATGCTCCTTTATCATCTTCAAAACAGAGTCATCTTCAAGCCAAGTATTATTGAATTTAAAAGGGTTGGCTGGTTTCTCAAAACCCTGTCTAAGCTCCAGGAACATGGGATGATGATATGAAAATCCTCCAAATCCTATCCACTACTTGATAGTAAAAGGGTTGTTCAGAAGAGAATCATTAATTAGAAAACGATCAAGCCTTTTTGTCACTCCATCGGTTCCGATCTTGTTGTTTTTCCATGTCGATTTGAGAATTAAAGGATCTAGATCTCTTAAATTGGAATCTACAAACTTATTGTTGAAGTAATCAGCCAGCGGATCAGGCCTCGCACTGTCCCCCAAAACTTCAGAAGGACCCAAGGAGAGATTCAAATCCCCTCCTAAAATAAGCAGATCTTTAAAGAACGATTTTTTGAGGAGAGTGTCCCAAAAAGGTTTCATGTTCAGATAAGGTCCATAAATGTTAAGTATATGGACTTCCTCCTTTAATTCTAAGAAAAAAAACGTAATCCCAATTCCCAAGTCCAAACCCCAAGAGTTGATAACTTGTACTTTTAGAGAGTTCCATCATGTGGCCAGTCCACCGGATCTGCCTGAAGCATCTACCGAAGTGAAAACCCACCCAGGTAGCAAGCGCTCCAGACTTGTTTTTACCTCCTCCCCAACTCCCAAAGTCTCTTGAAGAAGCAGAATGTCTGGGTGTTCTATGTAGACCACCCTTTTTAGGGCAGATTTTTTGCGGGCTCTCGCCAAACCCCTGCAGTTGAAAGACATAATCTTCATACCGGAACCTTGCTCTCGGGATTCGCTGCTCTAAGTGCTCATTCAATAGATTGTTGGGTTTCGGACAAAAGATCTAATATGGCCTTTGATTGTGCTTTAGAAATAAGATATTTTCTCCCTCATCCTCCCCTATCCAAAGAGGAAACTTCATCCTTTCCCAGTCCACCTACGCCTTTTGTCTGAGATCTTAAGAAATATCGGGTAGAAGAAGACTCCAGCAACTAGGAGGAGGAGGAAGAATTTTAGAGGAAGAAGGCAAAGACGTTTAGGGGGGGGTGGGGATTCCAAAATCGGAGGATCTATCTAGTCTGGACTCGGGACAGTTTATGGAGACAGTGTTAAGAGATAATTTTTCCAAAGCCTTCGTCCAATCAGTACCCTCTAAAGACAGATTATTAACAAGGAGAAAAACCCAAAGACAGATTTTTTGAAATGTCAGAGATTGGTGAGGATGTGCTTGTATTCTCCAGTTCCCCTTCTGCAGTCCTTTCATGGGGTGGTGAGTGATCTAGTTGTTCCTTTTCATCTGTAACCTTTGTGGAGAGTCTCAGTTCCAAAGAGGGTGGAGTATCCTTTCATGTGATTACCTCTTGCCTCCTGATGTAAACTGGGGAGGAAGAATTTAATTTTTCCCTGTAATAAGTACCACCTCTTGTTCTTAAGGGAAGGTGGAAAGAATCCACAAGGTGCCCATACTTATGACAACACCGACATCTGAAGGGTATGTTCTCGTAGTCGAGTATTTGAGTGTGTGTATAACCCTCCCAAGTTAGATCAATCTCCTCTCCAAGACCTTCTCTGACATTAAGATTGACCAAGATCCTTTACAATTTTTCCTTTGTTTTCTTTTGAAGGAGTCGCTTTAACAAATCCCGGAAATTTCCAACTTTGGAATAATCCCCAGAGACTAGAGCTGTAGAGGAAGGGCCGACAGTGAACCCAAGCAAGGAATCCATTTCTCCACTGGGGAAAAAGCATCAGAAAGAGGACTCCACAGCTTCAACAACAGGGGGGAAGAATTTAAACTCTAATTTTTCCCCAACACCCATTTTGCATCCTCTAGCTTCTTAAATTGGAAGGAAAACCAATTCTGGCTTAATTCTATGACTTCAGGGGTATAACCCAACTCTTCTTTCCAAGCCAATTTTGCCCAGGAGACTATGGTTTTATGGGAAAAAAATATGCCACTGGCTCTCATTACCAGTGTCTGGTTCGCCATCTACACCACATTGTTCATTATGACTTCTTGCCCAAGTAGCAGGTTGCCCACTTTCCCTTTAGAGGATGGACCTTTCCTTTTTCCTTTTTGGGATCCTGTGGAAACTTGTCGTCCCACGAATCCTATGGGGTAAACTTTGTGGAAGGAGCCCTTCTGTCTAGTGGGAAACCCCATTCCCACGAATCCTATGGGGTAAACTTTGTGGAAGGAGCCCTTCTGTCTAGTGGGAAACCCCATTGTTCTTCAACATCCAAATGGGCCGAGATAAAACCCTTGGATGAGGGGTGAAACCTCTAAGAGTGTAAGAGACCTGTCCCCTTGCAACTGAGGTCCAAACCTCTGTTTTCACAAGACCGTGCTCCTACAAGCAATGAACCACTTCTATCGGGTTCAAAGCTCAAAGGTGGAGAGGTACGCTGGAAAAATTCTTCCTCCTGTGTAAGCCAGTTTAAGGCTAGGTCAACGGGCAAGCCGAGAACAGAGAGGATGCTTCCAGAGGAGAGAGGATTTGATGCCAGATAATCGAAAAAGGTGTGAAAACAGACAGTGAAAGAGTCTGCTCCATGTGGGGAAGGAGAGGGAGACGGAGGCTCGGGAGATGTGAGTTGGCCAAGCGACGAAAAACCAACTATCGAGAGCCCCAATATTGGGTCAAAACCGCAGATGGTGGAAAGTGGGGTCGTGAGCTCATTCTCTTTGTCCACAGCTAACTTCGATGATCCACGTCCACAAAAATCCCGGGAGAAAAACGACAGGGGGCACTATCAAGACCGTTATGGTTTAGCAGGAGCGGACTGAGAAATGGCACCGTTCTTAGTAAAAAAACAAGGGGTAAAAAGAAAGACCGGTCATCATCGGTCAAAGTGACCGGAGAAAATTATCCGCAATCTCGCGCCTCAGTGCCGAAAAAAACCACAAACTCCATCTCCCTCCCCATTTTGCTTCCACAAAACTTCTACAATATATTTCCAAACCCATAAAATTGTGTACTTCATGTACGTCAATAGGTGTCTCATTCCATAATTTCTTCTATTTTCGTTGGGTCTAGCATAATTCCTTCCCCTGAAATTATACGTCCCATGTAATAAATATTTGATTTTTAAATTGAGTGTTTAGAGAGTTTTTCATATAAATTTTGCTCTCTAAGACATTGTAATACTTGTCTTATATTTTATTCATGTTCCTTCGGTGTTTGAGAACATATCAAAATATCGTCCAAAAACACTTGCAAAAACTTATCAAGGCACTGTCGAAACACTCCATTCATTAAATTCATAAATACTCTTGGTGCATTCATCAATCCAAAGGGTAATACAAATTCATAATGTCAAAAACACATCTTAAATGTTGTCTTATGAATATATTATTCCTTTATTCTCATTTAATAATATCTTGATCTTAGATCTATTTTAGAAAACACTTTTGCTCCTTTCATTTGATCAAATAAATCAGTGATACTAGGAAACGGATATTAATTCCTTATCATTGTTTTGTTTAAATGTTAATAGTTAATACAAAGTATCCATGATCCATCTTTCTTCTTTATGAATATTACAGGTTCTCCCCACAATGATATACTCAAATATATAAATCCCAAATCCAGAAGTTCTTGGAGCTACATCTGCAATTATCATAACTCTGGAGTCATCATGCAATAAGAAGCCTTTACAATTGGTTTTGTTCTTAGTTTAAGTTCACTCTTATGCAATAGTCTAAGTAATTCCTCTGGAAACACATCTAAAATCTCCAAGAACATCAAATACTATTATATACTTATTGTGTTTTCCTTCTTGTTCATAGTCATTACAACATATAATTTATATTATTTTCTCTTACTTTTCTTCAATTGTAATGCTAAAATGAATCTTAAAGACACTCCTCTACCAATGCTTAGATTGGCAGTTATTCATCGTTGCATGAATTATGTATAATTTATCCGAAACACCAAGTGTTTTTCGACTCTACTCCCAACTAACTCCACTCTACGCATGCAAACACTCCCTCTAAAAATGTGGTCCTCCACATGTCCAACACCTCCCCTTAGGAGGATGGGTCTGACCGACTGGTAAAAACATATGTACTCATCTGTTGTGATATGGTGGCCTTTGATTCCCGGTGGATCACCTCTAATTACTCATCATTATTCCCCTTGGCACATCCCTGCGTCCTGCTACAGGTCTCAATGTACTAGCTATTTTTGATACGTGTATTTGTCCCCCTGAACCTAAAGGCCTCATTGGTCTAAATTGACCACCACCCTCTAGTTCCTCCTCGACTATTATAGCCCTCTTAACTTCCTAATGCAAAGTATGGAGCATCAATATCCTAGCCATAGATTTGATGTTATTGTTCAACACATATACAAATTTGTTAACCCACAACTTTTTTGTGTTCAAATGTGGCACATAACTCAACAATTACATAAACTTGGCCTCATATATAGGTACTAAACTACTATTATACCTTAATTATTTAAACTCATTCAACATCCTTTCATTAAATTCTTCTAAGATGTAGTGTTCTCTAAAATACGTCTCGAATAGTTCCCATAAAATTTCATACACATCCATCCCTAATTGTAACAATAGGGTCTTCCATAAGAGTGAATCACTTCCCTTTAGATAGAATATACATGTATGCACCTTAAGAGTAGAGATGCAATCCCTCAAAGTAAAACGCATTTCCATGTTTTCCAACCAAGATTTATCCATTTGTCCATCCGTAGAACCCCAATACTCTAAAAATTTATTTTTTTCCATCTCTCTATGTACATGGTTACTTGCAATATTTTGTAATCTTTCAACATGCATTGAAGCTCCTCCCTCTTCCATTTCCAATTTGTTCATTAATGCATCTAACATCCTTTGCAATGAATGTATCATGATTATCACATATCCAACAGGTACATGTCTTGGTTCTTGAACATGTTCATCTTCCCTTGGCGGAGAGTGCAAAGGTGTAAGCTATAGTAGAGGTAGACGTGCGCCTCAATCTCTATTTATCTTATCTCTCCTTCCTCTTTTTTCCATGTTTACCTAGCAGGAGAACACAATTCATATTTGATTAAATTAATTTGGTTTTTCTATAAACATTACTTTTTTTAATGTGAAAAATAGTAAATGGTTCCAAAGCCCTATAGTTTTGAACTTTGCTCTAATACCACATGTAACACCCCTATAGATGTTAACTTCTCAAATTACATAATTGTGCAAGTTACAAAATTAGCAAAAAGTTTTTAAGTGTAAAATTGTGTAGGTTATGCAAGTTATGTCAAAGTTACATAAGACATTTTTTTAAACAACATAGTTAACATATTGTTCCCTTTATAGGAATTAGACTAATTAAATTTGTCGATGTAACTTTGGATTTCATACTTCATAGGATTGGAAATACAACCTAATCATTATATTCGATATTATACAACCATTCTCACATTAGAATAAATTATTAGCCTCACTTATTCTCAAGTAAATGTTTTATGTCTAAACTAGATTATATCATATATTTATAGAATACATAATCCAATCCACATGTTTAATAGTAACATATTGTTTAATCTAAAACTCCATAGAATTATATTTACATATATGATACAAATACATTCCAATTATTCAACATTACTGTCATCTATATTCAAAATCCATAAGATCATTATTATTCATTTAACTTCTCCTTCGTACACCTCATCAACTTAGGCTGATATTTCCTTTGTAAGATTCAAATTGTAATCATACTTCATAAACCATAAAGGCGATTTTATGCTAACGATCCAAATTATTTCATTTGAATATGTGAAGATAGAATGAATACGAGTTAGTTAAGTATAAGTCTCCCTTCACGCTTCCATATACCAATGGTTCTATAAACTAATCCAAAGTGATCTGATTAGTTGTTTGCAACCATAATTTAAAAATAACAATATGTTTTACTGATAACCTAAAATGAAAATGAAAACCAATTTTCCTTTGTGCACAGGAATCTAGAAGATTCGTTCGGTAGATTTCCTTCATTCGCAAACCAACAGAAAGTATAACCATTGCGCACAAGGATACAAGAATTCAATAGATATAATTTTATCAATTCATAAACCAATAAAATATGAAAACAAATGCACACAGAGTTCAGGGGATTCAGTTGGTATAGTGCAACTACATATTTGAAATTGCAATGGCTTATTCTCAAATTCACAATCCAAATGAATAGAGAAGCAATGGTGTATATGGTAAAGATCGATGAAAACATAATTGCAATTAAATTCTATGATATTAACTAGGGTCATATAAAAAAATTATGTTTATGAAGGTTGTGCATATTCAAAATTATATTATCATTGAAAATAAAAATAATACTTTTTAGAATTGAAATGTAAATGAGAATAAATCAAACATATTTTCATACCTCCTCATTGCAGAAACCTTCAATTTGAACTTCGTTCTCCTCCTTTCATCAACTTACATCGTCTATTAGTTGACCACCCTACCAACTATTCTTCTCCAAAGGCTCCTTAGCTACAAAGGGATTGTATAGAAGGTACTAATATAGAAAATAAGAAAAAAGTGAATTTGATAAGCTTGAGAAAGAAATTCTCACTTCACAACACTCTTCAATATACCAAACTCTTCAACAATTACCAATAGAAAGTTAACAATTACCAATAGAAAGTTAAGTATTATGACAACCGTTCAGCATTAAGGTGCAAAACGTGTTTTCCTTTTAGCTAGAACTTTCATTTTATAGGTTTTGTGGCTCAAGTCACTTATCCGACCCATGAAAAAATATTATTTACTAAATTACTAATTACCTATTATTCACCCACCCATGTGTCACTTACATGTACAAATACACAAGTTATTAATTTTATATATATAATGATTTATCCTCACCAACTTTCACATTTCCTATTTTCACTCTTAGGTGTCTCCTTAATATTCTCCTCATTTCTTATTCTAGAGGGTGCACATGGTGTTACTAGTTTAGATATTTGTTAACTCTCTTGGACTTCTCCCAACCGAATTTTCTTGCACACTCCTATTTGAATTTCAATTATTGTTCATCTTTCTTCTCCTTGATTTGTGGGTGCACTAGTATTTTTTTTTAATTTCATGCACATTCCTAGAATGTATGTATTTTCTCAATGATTTTTAAGTAACTAATTCATTTATCTTTGTTACGAGATACTCGATAATTTCTATTTTCAATCGTACTAATATTCATTTAATTAATTTTTCATTTATGTTACAATTCATAATCTATATGATCATTCTTTTCATATTAAATAAAATGTAAATGCTAAAGCAATCCTCTTTCATAAGTTTTAATCAACATTCTTTCAATGTATACTTTCAATTTATAACCAATACCAAGGGTTCCACACTTCATTCTCTTCAAGAGTTACATTTCATTAAGTGTCAGGGGTGACATGTTTATACATGCCCTTCAAGCATCCAAATTTCTTAGTGGGGGGAATGGTGTCACTATTTAGAATCTACTAACTCAACCTTTGTCACCTTTGTTGAAAAACAAATGGTCACTGAGGAATAAATATACCACCTTATTGCACACCTCTCAACTAATAATGAGTGACCGTATCTGTGACCTACCCTCACGACATCGTGCAATCTCTAAGTAAAAGCATCACCATATTTTAAACCTATATCATGGAAATGAATACTAGTAGGTGGAAACAAGAATGTTTTTCCTCATCTCCTAATGGTACCATGTACACTTCCATATAACCCCAATTATCTATATGTGGACTAATCGAAAAGCATGTTCTATCTGCCTACACAAACTATAGTCAATGCATCAAATAGTTCCATAATCAAAATCAAAGTATTGCAATCTCATGTCAATATACACATGTGGTTTCCTATCACACTAGGAAAACCATCATTAGCGTCTGCAAGTTAATGTATCCAACATTTTCATTTCAAAGTGTCATATTCATATGGTTTGGCAATGTCATGTTAGAAT
>SNQJ01S0187332.1:0-13053 GCA_010110895.2 Picea sitchensis | reverse complement strand
CAAAATAGTCAAACTTGCTAATGAGCAAAATAAAGAACACATAATCATAATTTAAACGAAAGTAAACAGTTGATAAAAATGAACGTTTTTGTTTAAATTGAGATTTCTATGATCGTTTCTAAATTTTAGAATATACTCTTGTAATGAATGTCTCATACTATAGTGAATGTCTTAAGTTTGTATCAAAGCAAGCCAATGTATAGAACTATTTGAAAATGTAGCTCATCATAATTATCAAGATTCTAATGGGGGCCCTTTAAATTTTGTAAAAAATTAGGGGGAGTTTTTGGGGCCCAACAAAATGTTAAAAAAATAATATAAGAATAATATCATAACAATTCATAACCTATATATATAGTTCAATCATGACGAGGGTAGGAAAATATTACACGAACTAATATAACAAAGTAGGTATTTGATTTGTTGGAAGCAATAGTTCTATTTATTAGTTAATTTTGTTTATTTGTGAAATTATTTGAGGTGTTACATAAAAAAAAAATTATGTCGTAAAATTGAGCAAGAAATAATCTATAGTTGGTGTATTGCATATGATATAAGAGCACAGATTGATAACACTAAACCTTATGGGAATCAACAAAAAATATCACAAAATTATGTTTGTTTAATTACTAGCAAAGGTGAATATTTTATTGTTAAAGTGACAAGATAATTATCCAACCTTACAAATATGCCAACCGATAAAGGAGAAGAAAATAACCACGAAGGAAATGTCAACAAACAAAATCCATAACAAAAAAGTGAGAGTAGTTCAGCCTCACAAGTGTTGGAAATTATGAAAAGTATTATAGTGGAAATTCAAACTTTTAAGGCTGATAATGAAAAATTTAAGAAAACAAAAGAAGAACAACAAGAACTAAATGAGATATTGTTGTGGAATATAGCCAAGAAATTAAATCAAAGAAAACAGAGTCAAACAAAGGAAACAATAAATTACCTTCTTAAAACTCAAGAAAGGAATCTAAATCAGACGATAGATCCTCAAATAATACTCAACCAAGAGTAGAATCACAAACACCCTCTACTAAGAAAATGAAACAATTAGATCAGTTGGAAGGTGAATTAAAAAAGATAAAACCCTCCACATTTGATGGAGAATAAAAAAAGGTGAAGAAGTTGAAGCTTGACTACTAAACATCAAAAAATGATTTCAAATTTAAAATTATTCTAGTAATATGAAGGTTAGAATGATTATTTATAATCTAAAAGGGAAGGCTAGTATCTGGTAGCAAGATCTGAAACTAGCTAAGGGATTGAAAAAGAAAAGAATGGAGTGGTCAGAATTCAAGAAGTATTTCAAGAAACATTGTTTATCATAAAGTTATTATGAAAGAAAGACCAAGTAATTTAATGAATTGTGATTAGGACAAATTTCGATGGATGATCTAATTAACAAAATTTTAGATATGTGATGATTTGTGCCTTATATTCAGGAAGATAAGGTAAAAATTCAGAGATTATTAAGCTGTCTACCACAATATTATAAGGCCAGAATTGAATTTGACAACCCTAAATCATTGAATGAGGTGTTTAGGAAAGCCAGAATGTGCTATGAACAATATAAACAAAGATTTCAAACTCCTAAGGCATGGAAAGATAGGAAGCAATATAAATTGAATCAATGGAAGAAAATTTTCAAACCATCTCCTTACCGTAACATGACTAAAGGATTCAAAAATAATGACTATCCATCTAGCACACATTAAGCTCGAGGAGGCAATAAAACAGTTAATTTGGGATTCAAGAAGATAGTAGACAGTCCCAGAGAACCGCTAAAATGATCAGAGTGTGGATAACCTCATTTGCGAAGAAACTATCCATGCTTAAACCCAACAAGTAGAACTTCATTTTACAATATGTAGCAAGCCACCGTAGTTGGAGATATTGGTAAAAGAATACACATAATTAATGCTTCTCTTGAAGGGAGACAAGCAGATCATCAGTCAACTGTAGTGGAAATTGAAGGAAAGCTACAAAATAAACAAATGTCCATACTCGTAGATCTAGGGGCAAGTTTTAGCTACATAACGCCATCATTAGTAGATAATTGAAACATGGAAAAATGGAAACATCCTAAATCTTGGTTACTACAATTCTCCACTAGCACAAAACATAAAGCAACAAAGTATATTTCTAAGTGTAATATAGGAATAAATGAACAAAGTACTTTGGTTAACTTAAATGTGTTACCCTTATGATCATATGACATTCTTATTGGTATGGATTGGTTGGAATCACACAAGGTTTTACTAAACTATTACGAAAAGTCATTTGTATATCAAGGTGAAGATGGTGTAAAAAGAACAATACAAGGACTAAGAGAACCAATTTTAGTAGGACTGTTATCAACTATGCAGCCTAAAAAGTGCAGAAGGAAGGGATGTCAACTATATGAAATTTAGGTGATGAACATACAAAATGATAATGGAAATCCATATTTACAAGACTATGTGGTTTTAAGAGATTTTAAAGATGTTTTTGTTGATCAAATACGCAAGTTACCTCCCATAAGGGAAATATATTTTTCTATTGACTTAATACCATGATATCCCCTTGTGTCAAAACAACCCTACATAATGAGTATTCATGAGTTAAGAGAGCTAAAAATATATATACAAGAATTATTAGAATAATGATACATCAAACCTAGTGGAGAACATGTTTTATTTGTCAAAAAGAAGGACATAATGTTTCAATTATCCATTGATTATTGACAGCTGAATAAAATGACAATAAAAATAATTACCCTCTACCAAGAATTAATGACTTATTTGACGAGGTGGTACGATTAATTTTTTTTTCTAATATTGATCTAAGATATGGTTACCATCAAATCATAATTAACGATGAGGATATTCATAAAAAAAAATTTCGAACGCGATATGGACACTATGAATTTGTAGTTATTCTTTCTGGACTCACAAATGCCCCAACAACTTTCATGTGCTTAATGAACAATATATTTAGTCAATATCTATATGTTTGTTTTGATATTTATTGATGATATTATGAAGAACATGAAGAACACCTCAGAATAGTACTACAAACATTATGAGATCATCAACTTTACGCCAAATTTAGCAAGTACGACTTCTATCAGAACAAGATACAATACATCGGACATTTTATTTCTAATTATGGGATAGCAATAGATCCAAAAAAGATAAAGGCACTTGTAGAATGACCAAGACCCACAAACATAGTAGATATATGATCATTTATGGGAATAACAGGTTATTATAGACAATTTATAGAAAAAAAATCCAAGACCACTTTTCCTATTATGTCCTTACAGAAAAAGGGGGTAAAGTTTATTTTGTCAAAAGAATGTCAGGAAAGTTTCAATGAGTTAAAGGAAAGGTTAGCTAGTGCACCAATTCTTAAAGTAGTCGAACCTTATAAATATTTCATTGTCTGTATTGATGCTAGCAAGGAAGGGTTAGGAAAATGTTTATCATAAGGACACATGATTTCTTATGTATCAAGAAAGTTAAAGTATCACGAACGAAACTATGTGACACATGACTTAGAGTTATATTCTTTGATTCTTGCATTAAAAATATGGCATCATTACTTAATAGGAAGGATCTTTTTTTTAACAGATAACAGTGTCATACAGTACTTATTAAATCAACAAGGATTAAATGCATGTCAGGAAAGATGGATTGCATTCTTAAGCGAATTTGACATTGAAATCAAACACATCAAAGGAAAATAAAATAAGGTTGTGGACACCCTTAGAAGAATAAGAAGAAGTGTAGTCTATGAGGTAATTATGAGTAAATGTGATAGCGATTTCAAAGATAGATCAGATTTGCAGGTAAAATGGATGAAGAATATGCAAAAATAAAGGAAAATGTAACATCATGCTCTGGCGCACTGAGTGAACTTATTCTTTGAGGACACTTGCTCGCAAGTGATCCAGATTATTATGATATTAAAACATTTGACTTTGATCATGATGAGTTATGGTAGATGACATGATGTTTTACTGCATTGACATAGACAGGTGCTATTGACTCGGTTTTTCTGAGTGTGTAGGGTTTTGGACCTTGAGGATGCAGAGGCATCGATGGAACCCCTTGGACTCCAGATTGAGTCAAGGAGTGTGCTATTGGGGTTTGATTTATTTACTGTGATATTATTACATTTGATTTGATGATATGATGTGGATATGTTCTGACATGATTTATTGATGATGCAGGATGACGATAGCTTGCTGACTAGACTCACATATAGAGTAAAGGGGCCACAAACGACTACCAGAGAGGTTGAGGGAGAGGTTTGGACAACATCCCTACCATAGCCTACTAGCACTCCTACCATGGCTCGAACTGTAGGTTAACGATTACCTAGTTCGAGAGGACCCACGATGCCGCGAGGGTAGACTGCGAAAATCGCTCGTGATGATTCTAAGGGGCGCGCAATAAGGCGGGGGCCTTATTCCTTAGAATCCCTTAGTCTCCCACAAGTTCACCTGGCGGAGTGTTGACTCCAGGGGTTATTGATGTATACCAATAAGTCAAGAGGCGAGTGGCACCCTTGGAGCACGTGGTACGTTCTGAAGGGCACATCGCGCAAAAGAAACAAAAGAGGCGAGTGGCACCCTTGGAGCACATAGTGCGTCCTAAAGGGCACATCGCATTGATAATGATAAAGGAATGAACCTAGATGGCCCTAATACATTTAGCGTGTTAAGAAATTTTAAAAACAACTCCACTAATTAAATGTTGCCCAGTCCAGAATATAAGTTCTAAGTTTAAAACTTCGCTAGGGGTAAAATTTTGTCTACCCTTAGGAAAATATCTGTATAAAAATAAAATGATAAATTTTAAAATAAAAACTACTTAAGCAATAATTGTGGACTTCATAATATTTTGGGTAAAATGAAGAGAGTAAGAACTTAAATAAAATCTGTGGATAAAAGGTAAAGAAGAATTTGATTATTTAACTTGAGAAAGTGTAAATAGATACTAAATTAATAATAAAAGGAACAGAGGTTAAATTGCACAACTGTTGTTTTTAGCTCTAATAAAAAGGGGAAAGAGGGAAATTATAAAAATAAGGAAACTAGGAAATGGAGGTAACATAAAAAGGGAAAGAGGGGAACTTATGGTAAAAAGCGGGAGGTCAACTTAGTAAAGAATCTGCATTTAACAACCTTCTAATTTTTGAACTAACTTACCTTTTTCATTTTAGGGAAGGCCTTTAAAACATGTAAGGGAATCTAGGGACACCTAGGAGTAAATTTAGGAGTAACTCTATGTGGGTGAGGGAAATAAGATAATTTAATAAATTAAAGAAACTAATTATTGGAGGAATGTGGGGGCATGAATGACAGTTGTACGAAGGAGAATTTTTAGAAGATTTTTATTTAAAACTTAAACTAAATGAGATTTGGGGAAAGTTTGGAATTTCTAAAACTCTATAAAAGAGAGGAAGGAGAAGGAAGAAGGGGATTGACTGTTAGCGTAACGTTATGTTGCCGGATTAGTGACTTGACTGATTTACTTATGGGGAGTTGGGATTTCCCAGCTCGGAGAGGAGTGGTAGCTCGGGCTTGCGAGGTGAGCTGGGAGATAGACGTACCCTCTGGATAATGTGTGGCCCCTTTGCGGCTCGGGGGGATAAGGGGGAAGCAGAGTACCCCTACTATTGGTTGGGAGGTATCGGTGTAGTCTCGATGGTCAGAGAGCGAGAGCGGCACGGAGTGCGCAGACGTCATTCGAGGCGGGCGATAAGGAAAAGGTACACTCATTTATTTTATAGAGTAGAATGCGTTAGGAATTTATGCTAGGATCTGCATGATGATTGTAATGGATGAATTTGGTGTTAAGATTTTTCCCATTTGATTGATTGCCTAAAATCATTGTGGTCAGCGTTCTAGTTGGGTTTTACTGTTCCTTAGTTTGGATCTTTATGCTTCTCCATTACTCTTTGTGTTGTATTTTCGCGGATGTTGTATATTAGCATTTAATTTATTGATGTATAGATTTACAGTCATTAACAATCATTGTTATAGTTATAATGCATTGATGTATATACATGGAGGCGTGTAATGGCGAATTCGTTCTGTAATAGATATAGGCGAATTCGCTTGATTAATGGATCCTGTATATTCGTATTTAATTAATGGTGGTGTAGTTTCTTAATCCGTTGACAATCCCAGGTATAAATTTAATTCATGGCTGTATGCACATGGAAGCGATATAAATGTAGCGAATTTATCACTGTGTGTTAATGTGGAGAATTCCTGGGAAAAGTGTTTATGTGTTATAGCTGTGATTTTCCATTGAAGAAAACAATTTGAAAGGGAAATCCATGATAGCAATGGCATTCTGATAGCGAACTCATGCAACAATTTAGAGACATTGCATAATGGCAAATCGAATGTAAAACTATTCTGAAAATTCGTTTTGTAATGGTTACTGGAAATTCATTCTGGCAAATTCGTTTTGTCATAGTTACTGCAATTTCGTTCTGGCAATGAGTTCTAGCAAATTCATTTTTTAATGGTTACTGCAAATTCGTCGGCACTGTTGAACCACGTTTTATACCCGCGCACACGCAACTACTTCTGGTCATGAACCTGTGTTTAAAATTGATTTGATTCTAATCTATTGATGTCAGTACTAAAGCGCCTAAGCCATAGCCTTAGAATTGACCATTCTATTTGGGAGTTTGCTTGACATTGTTGCCATTCTTGGGACAATGATTTACTTTTGCCTATTGACAGTCAATGCTCCTTCCTTCGTTTTGAACTTTTTTTTCTACCTTTAAGAGCTCCTTGCAGCTATCTCGAGGCGGCATTTCTCAAGGTTGTAATCTCTTTATTGCTAACAACAGAAAGGCCACTACCCTAAACAATTCATGATTACTGTGTTCACAATACAAGATCTAATGTTCTTATGTATTCCTTCATTCATGACTAGTGTGTTTCATAATACAAGATCTAACGTTCTTAGATATCCCTCCATTTGTTTTATTGACCTCGATAGAATTGTGTGCAATTTTTTCTTAGAAATGGGTTTGTTTTATTGACTTTGATAGAATGTGTGTGATTTGTTCTTCCTTAACTGAAATGGGTTTTCATATATTTGGATGACATTGAAATCTTTCTCCCTCCACTAAGATGGGTTTAGTTTGTTTATAAAAGAAATGAAACATCTCTTTTGCAGATCAACATGTATTATAATGGAATGATATCCATACTTCATCTCAGATTGAAACAAGAAGTTATAGATTAATGTTGGCTTTCTCTTTTTATCACATCATTGAATAAGACAATTTGTAAGGTTTTCCTATGTTTCTTAACATAAAATTAATTGTATATTAGAATAATGGCAGTGGGTCTATTTAAGTGAATGGAACTACTTTCAATGTTATCTTTGATTAGTAGTGACATCATTATCAATTTGAGATGATCAATTAGATCGTTGTGTTAATGATAGAAAGATTTTTAAACAATCTACTGTTTAGGGTATAAATAATAAGATCAAAGTAAAATAACTAAAATTAAGTTAACTTTTTGTATTAACGAGAAATCATAAGAGAAGATAGTGAGATCAAATATTTGACAATAAAACGATTGGGTATATCATTCCATTATAAAATTCAAAACTTTAACCAAATTTCTAACATGGACTTCTCATTAAACTAATTTGAAGCACCTTTTCCTTTCCTTCACTCTTATGACTACATAAGTTCTCACCACAAATTGGATTCAACATCTTTATCCACACTTCATACTTTTGATTTTTTTTCTTAAATTAAACAAATTTATCTACACTTCTTAATCTTTATTTATTCTTAAAATAAAATTTTAAATTTCTTCACTCTTACGGCTTCTTAAGTACTACCCGCAATATGGAATGGCCTTAATACTAATGTATATTGTACCCTCTCGTCTTAAAGCATTTAGATGTGCTAAGTTGGGCTCATTTTAGATGATTTTTATAGGTTGCAAGTATGACTAGCTAGCCTTGATGATGGATCGAGGTATAGGCAAAGTCCTTTTCAGCCTGCGCTTCCCATTTAGGGGGTTGTAGTCCCTTTTTATTTAGTGTTGTACTTGGTTGTAAAATTGTGACGTGTTTGGTATGCTTGTGTTGAGCGAGATGTTGACACCTCCATGTTCCTCAGAACAGTGACCAGCCCTGAGACCTTAAATGGTTAAAATCGATGGGAACCTGGGCTTGAGCATTGCTTATGTGTCTTGGAGGTCCTAACAATTGCACGGTAGGACGGGCAGGTAGTCAATCTTATTTATTGTCGGTTGATTATCGTTCATTGCTTGCAGATGATTGATGTGCATCTTAGATCGTTATGTTGTTGTTGCAGTTGCATGTGCCATGATCGTCATCGTATGGCGACTTTGAGTCGAATGTATTTATTATCCTTGTACACATGCGCACATACACACACACAAAAAAAAAAAAATGCACTTGTTATAAGTTGTTGCCGTTGTAACAAGGAGGTTATTTACATATGGTATCAGAGCCGGTTCAACCCACAACTTGGGATCACTGCGACTTTCGTTGACATGATTGGATTATACTATTGCTAATCGAGTTGATTGTGTGCATGCAGGTAATCATGGTTAGAGGATGCCACAGAGGCACACGACGGGGTGCTAGGGGAGGAGGTGCGACACCCCCAGTAGCATCCACGCCGGAGGGGTCAAACCCCCAGAGAGATGAGCATGTTCTCAGACAGGAGCAGATAGTAGTTGGCAATGTAGTCGGGATGATGAGATCCTTTCAGCACATGTCCGAGGCACTGATCAACCATTTGGACAGAGATGAGGCCAGAGCACCGGCACCCGCTGAGGTTCTACCATGTGCTCCGGTCGATATAGGTAGCATTCACCCTAAACTTGAGAAGGTCAAATTTCTCGAGTTCTTTGGTGCCTCAGACGACATAGCCACCAAGGCATGGTTGGAGAACGTGGAGATTTTCTTCTCACTTTGCGATTATACCTCCAACATTAAGGTCTGCATGGTGGTCTTTCAATTGAAGGAGAACGCTCTTCTATGGTGGAAGATGCTCCTACCTCAGATGAACATGGTCGTTGAAGACGTATCATTGGAACTGTTCGAGGAACAGTTCTGAGAGAGGTACCTTTCAGAGGAATTCATTGAGCATCAGCTCAATGATTTCAACGCCTTACAAGAGGGAGGTC
Source organism: Picea sitchensis (assembly GCA_010110895.2). Classification (NCBI taxonomy): domain Eukaryota; kingdom Viridiplantae; phylum Streptophyta; class Pinopsida; order Pinales; family Pinaceae; genus Picea; species Picea sitchensis. The sequence goes on along the minus strand of SNQJ01S0187332.1, from coordinate 3,854 downwards.
GTACGGTGCCCAAATACGAGGCACGTTTTAAGGAGTTGCTCCGGTATGCTCTGCACCTTAACACTGAGAGACTTAAGGTCAATAGGTTCGTATTTGGCCTTAACGGCAGCCTGCATGCAAAGGTTAGGATTTTGATGCCTCAAACCTTGCACGATGTCATCCAGAAGGCCCTCATAGCAGAGGAGGAGCTTATCAATGGGGTTTAGACAAGGATTCTAGTGAGACCAGCAGGTCAGGTCCCATCTGGAACATAGTATCACCAGACACCAGCAAGACATACACCGGGATATCATGGCTTCCAGAGGGGATCCACTTTCACTACACCCCAACGATCAACGCCTCAGCAGTGGGCACCTTACCAGGGACCACAACATCAACAACAACATCGCTCGTAGCAGCAACAGTTTAGGATCGTTCAGCAGAATAGACCAAGGTTCGAGGTTAGTGGGCCGTCATCTTCTACTTCGGGTACCATGACTATTGGGTCGAAGAAGGGGTGTTGGATGTGTGGGGAGCCACACTACCAGTGTGACTATCCTGTGGAGCGGACCAGAGCATCCGGATCAGTCGGACCCACTACAATGGGAGATATGGGCAAGGCCCATCGGATTTATGCAGCGATGAATAACCGCTAGGTAGAGAACAAGCCAATTGTGCTTGAGACGATAGGTACTGTTGTTGACCAGACCCTTAATATTTTGATAGATCCCGGTGCTACCGAGAGTTTCATTTCTAGTGCAGCGTTAAAAAGGATTAAGGTAAATGCAGTCGAACAGGACGAGTTTAGCTTCGTAGAGATGGCTTGAGGAGATAAACAAAAGGTTCGAGGAAAGGTTACGGGATGTGCCCTTAACCTGGGAGAGTTTGTCACAAGGGCCAACCTATACGTCATGATCCTAGGATCTTATGATATCATGATTGGTATGGATTGGTTGGAATCGCATAAGGCGATACTCAACTGTAAGACAAAATGGTTGATCTTGGTCGAAAACGAGGGGCAGAGACGTGCGATTATAGGATGGAACCAGGGAGTTTCCTTGAGGTTCATCTCTTCCTTATAGCTACGAAAGAGTATGCGCAAGGGGTGAAAACTTTATGCGATCCTTGTGTTAAACGAGAAGGGAGTAGCAGAAGGTCTAGAACACCTTCCGGTGGTGATAGAGTTTGTGGACGTATTTCTGGATTAGTTACCTGGGATGCCGCCGGAGAGAGATTTGGAGTTTACCAAAGACGTGCAACCAGTGACCGAACCGATATCAAGGATGCCTTATCGGATGTTGACCCCATAGTTACAAGAGTTGAAAATGCAATTGAAGGAGTTGTTGGACCTGGGACTGATACGTTCTAGCGTGTCACTATGGGGTGCACCTGTTATATTCATACGAAATAAGGACGGATCGTGGAGACTTTGCATTGACTACCGTCAACTGAACAAGGCCACGATAAAGAATCAGTATCCCTTGCCGAGAATTGATGATCTGTTCGATCAAATGAAGGGTGCGATGGTGTTCTCCAAGATCGATTTACGATCTAGGTATCACCAGTTATGGATCAAGGAGGATGACGTCCCTAAGACCGCCTTTAAGATGAGATTTAGACATTATGAGTTTATTGTTTTACCATTTGGACTGACATACGCCCTAGGGGTATTTATGATTTTGATGAACGGGGTGTTCCGCGAGTACTTGGACAAGTTCATCCAAGTATTCATTGATGATATTTTGATTTACTCTCGTATGTTGGAGGAGCATGATGAGCACTTCTGCTTGGTACTACAGTGTCTGCGAGAGAACAAATTGTATGGGAGATTGTCCAAATGCTCTTTTTATCAATCAAGGATTCACTACTTAGGGCATGTCATCTCCGGCGAAGGTATCACTCTGGATCTATCCAAGGTTGAGGTTATTATGGAATGGCTTGCGCCAATGAATGTCACAAAAGTGCGTAGCTTTATGGGTTTAGCAGGATACTATCGACGATTTGTCGAGGGATTTTCAAAAATAGCAAATCCGATCACGGAATTGTAGAGGAAAAACAAGAAGTTTGTTTGGACCAAGAAATGCGTGGAAGCATTTTGGAGGCTTAAGGGGTTGTTAACAACAATGCTAATACTAAAGGCCCCTGACATGGACACGGACTTCTTGGTATGCACTAACGCATCCAAGGAAGGTTTAGGCAGAGTCTTGATGCAAGACGGATGAGTGATTGCTTACATTTCGAGGAAACTGAGAAGGCATGAGGAGAACTACGCGACACAGGATTTGGAGTTATCAGCCATCATATATGTCTTGAAGGTTTAGAGACACTACCTTGTTGGATGAAAATTTGAACTAAAAACCGATTGTTGTGGACTACAACAAATTTTTATGCAAAGTGACCTGAACACGCGACAACAACATTGGTCAGAATTGCTTAGCGAGTAAGAATTTGATATTACTTACATAAAGGGAATAGTGAACCGAGTGGCATATGCTTTGAGTTGGAGACCACGCATACTTTCGGTGTTTCCCCTTCAGACGAATCTACATGAGAATATTCTCACTTTACAGCGTGACGATGACTGGTACAAAGAGGTCGAGGGTTTTATTGGATAAAACACAATGATGGTACCACGATATGAGGGATTATCATTTGATAGCGATGGTTTATTGAGGTTTAAAAGTTGAATTTATGTACCGCCAAACGACAAGTTGAGGATGTTGTTCCTGAGCGAGGCTCATAGAGCAGTTTACATGGCTTACCTAGGGGTCACGAAGATGAGGGCAGACCTTAAACCCTTATTCCTATGGAAGGGAATGAAGCCCGACATATTCAACTATGTGGCCAGATGTCTAGAGTGTCAGCAGGTAAAGGATAAACATAGACACCTACCAGGATTACTTCAACCACATGCCATCCCGGAAGCGAAATGGGAGGTTATTTCGATGGATTTTATTGTTGGATTGCCACTGACGGCAAGGAGACATGACTCGATTTTTGTAGTAGTAGACACTCTGACGAAGAGTGCTCACTTTATTCCTGTGCATACGACGTATCAGGCACCTAACATAGCTAGAGTTTTCATTAGTGATATTGTGAGGCTGCATGGCATGCCTAAGAAGATTATATCTGATCGAAGATCAATGTTTACTGGACGATTTTGGACAAGTTTCCAAGAAGCTTTGGGAACCCAACTTAACTTTAGTACTGCGTATCACCTAGAGACTGATGGGCAGACCGAACGAACGGACCAAACCTTGGAGGAAATCTTGTGCATGTACGTGATGGACCAACAAAAGCATTGGGAAGAATTCTTGCCTCTAGTAGAGTTCACTTACAAGAACAGTTACCAGAGCACCATTAAGATGACACCTTTCGAGTTTCTTTACGGGAGACTGTGTCAGACGCCTTTTAGTTGGGCTCGACTTGAGGATATTGTCCTGGTGGGACCAGAAGCGATCCAATAAATGGAAGAGCAAATGTGATGCAGGAGCATCCGCAACATTCAAAATTCATCGTATGAACCAGCGCGAAGAGGAAAAGAATTGTACAGCTGGACAAGCCAGCAAACCTTTTTTTTTTTTTCTTTCTTCTTTTGATTTTGAATTTCACCTTGGTATTCGTTGCGCCGCCGTTTACTAAAGGCATTCAAAGCCAGGCGCATTGTATTATGTTACAGATAGGAAGGCAGTTAATATAATTAAGGCTGGTAGATAGAAATTAGAGGTAGATTAGACAGTTTACCTTTCGAGAGGGAAAACAGAATATAGACACCCTCCCTTGTATCATTGTAAAGAGGATTCATTATTCAGTATTAGCAAGAGGAGAAGGAAGGAAAAGAGCAGAGAGTCTGTGAAGAACCTCCATGTACAGTT
>SNQJ01S0187331.1:0-10714 GCA_010110895.2 Picea sitchensis | reverse complement strand
CGTGGAATCCTTTTTGGATTTTGTTGGTCGTTTTTCAATTGCACATGAAGATGTGATCATGAGAATGTTTTTGAAATATTTGATCAAAGATGTTGCTACATGGTTTAAGGGTCTAAGAGCTGATTCAATTGGCTCTTGGATTGAGTTCTCTAATGCTTTCCTAAAATATTGGGGCGAATACAAATCTCTAGATTCTTACCTCGCTGATTTCTATGCTTTGAAATGAGATCGGGATGAAGACTTGCCTGTTTTCAATAGAAGGTTTTACCATGTTTATCATGACATGCCTTCAGAGGTCCAACCTATAGAAACATTTTCCATGATATATTATATTATGGGTCTTCATTCAGATCTTGTCCTTCTTCTGCTAGAACGGAACTCTCCATCCTTAACCCAATTATTTGAAGATGCTAAAGAAGTAGAGGAGAACATTTGTGCTTCTCAAAGGATCCAAGGTCGAGATTTCTTTGAAAATCTACAACCACATGAGCAAGCATAATGTCATTATACCTCATATTTTGAGCAGGAGAATAATGAGGTTGGAACAGTTTTAGAACAGTAGCAAGTATGTGAGCTCTTTTTAGATTCGGATCTGAATTTTCCAACAGTTTCAGAGTACTCCATAGATAGGTATGAATCTAAAGTTTATGATCAATTTGTAAATCAGAATGAATTTATGATAACCAATGATTGCATTGAAAACTACATGTTCCTATCTGATCATAATCCTTGTCATTTAAACATTACTCTATCATCATCCGCTGAGGATTGTTCTGAAGAAAACACTAAGTATGAAACAAATAAGGAATAGCAGCCTGAAGGTGAGTACATTTCAAATTCAAAATTAGATTCTTCAGTATGTGAAGAGTTTTCCAGAGATAGCTATGCTTGTGAAGTTTATAATCAATTTGTAAATCAAGAAGAGCCTATGATGACTGATGATTGCATAAGAAATTATATATTCTTAGCTGATCCTAATTCATGGGATGGAAATCTTGTTTTTTTGTCCTTTTGTGAGCATTACTCTGATAAGGAAATTGTAAATTTTGATGATCACGAGTTGATCTCAAGAGGACAAGAAGATGATCAGTCTTCTTGTAGAGGAACAATCATGGCTGAGCAAGAGGTTGTCATAGATGTGCAGTTTTTTCCCATGAAGCAACATGTTTCTTATCTTGTTTTCAAGGATCCAGTGGTAGCCTTCATGGACTTATACTTTTCAGAGAACCTGGAGATTTCAGATTTCCTTACCTTTCCATTGTTTGTGGGTAGGTATGGTTTCATGAATGAGTTCTTATCACTGTAGTTGCATGAAAAACATTATTTGTTGATTAGTGACAAAGACAAGATTTCTTCAGCATTTAAATTACTTGAATGGCTACTATGAAAATCAAAATTCACTTAACCAATGGCAGATCTAGTAGAGTAGGGTAGGAAATAAGCTCGCTGCTCGAGCATTTCTTTTTCCAGTTTGCAGCAAAAATAATATTTAACTTGGTTGAATAAAGACAACTTTTGAAGGTTTTCAAAGATCAGTTGCATAGAGCTTGAAAGATTTTAGAGATTGGTTTCATAGGATAATTGACTCCATGCCCAATGCTAAAGGCTACTAAAACTACTAGGTTCTTGGAAACCTCGCAGGGAGGTCTCCGTCCCAGTTGGAGCCAAATGTTAGCTCCCAAAATGAATTCGTCACCATGGTTGTATTTTGTGGTTAATAGCATGGCTATTGGTAGTTTTCTCAAATTTAGTTTTGAGTTTTTCTAGTAGCAAGACTTAGGTTTTGATTTTTGTCTTAGAAATAAGACGACCCATAAAGGTCTTCCCTTTAAAATTTTCATAGAATGCTTTCAACAGCTAACACATGTTTTAAGGAGGATGGTTAGCTGGTGAAAGTGGCTATTTTCAACAACTAAGGAGCATTTCTCATGGGTTGTGCACTGGTGAAAGCAGCAGTTTTCAACAGCCGAGGAGCACTTCTCATGGGGCATTAGGAGACAAAAAAGATTGGCTCTCCATCAACTGGGTTGTGTGATGCTTGCAAGAAAAGAGTATGATGAAGCTGAAAGGTTATTTGATGTAGCTGTAAAGGAAGGCCCTTAACCACAAAAAAGCTTCTCACAATCAAATTTAAAATCATCGTGCTCTCGCACGCGCCAAATGGTCATGTTTATTCAAAAGGGTTGAGTTGTGATTTTATTTCAAGAGCTATTTGCTTTAAATTCTACATGGGAAAGATGCGTGGAGGATTTGGTTAATCCAGCGCAGCATCACAAGGTGTCAAAATAAATATTCAAGCATTGATGAGGGAGGATTGAGAGTCAGGGAATCCAGAAAGCTTCTTTTGCAGGTTTGTGCAGCAACGACATGTATGACCCGCCTATTAAGATTATGGGAAAAAGGGAACGATACCCAACATGATAAAAGTTCATTCAGTGCAAGAATTAATTGATTCTCTTCTTACTGCCGGAGACGAGCTTGTTGTTCTAGATTTCTACTCCCTAGGTTGCGGTGCCTGTAGATCCGTTCATTCTAAGATTTGTCAAATTGTAGAAATGAACTCTAATGTCAAATTTGTAAAGGTGAACTATGAAGAAAACAATTCTATGTGCTACAATTTGAGCATACATGTTTTACCCTTTTTCCAGTTCTACAGAGGAGCATAGGGACGCTTTTGTAGCTTCAGTTGTGCTAATGAAATAGTTAAAAAGTTCAGGGATGCGCTTGCAAAACATGATCTTTGAGAGTAGTTGTATGTTTTGCACTGACATGACTACTATTTGCCTTATTATCTTCGTCCTTGGCCTAGCTCTTTGTGTCGTTCTCGGAGAACCCAGTTCGCCATTTTGCCCGTGCCCTTCTCTGCCTGAAGTGGCATCCATAGGGCCAGAAAAATGCATGGCTGATGACTTTGGGTCACCTGGACATCCCATTCTTCATCCTCCTAGGGTTAGTGAGCTTGATGATCTAGATCCTTTGACAAAGAAATTCATTGTTTTCAGAAGACATATCAGGAAGGAAGGTGGTCAAAGCATAGAGCACTCTCTGTATCCATGGGAAATGTCTCCAAAAAACTTGATGCAGTGGGAGCCGTACCTGGTATTTGCAGTTCGTTTTCTCATATTGAGAATGCAAAAGTTTGCGCATCGTTGGCCTCCATTTCTCTTGGTAAAGGCCCAGTGAATAGATTAGTGTCCAGCAGTGAAACTCACTAAGATCTTTGGATGTGAATAAGATCAAAGGTGACAGCTTTTATATGCAAACATCAACAAGAATGGCAAATGTAACAACTGAATATGTTTCTGGTATGCCAACTTTAGGTCAACCTGTTTCTGAAGGTCAACTTGGAGTTGATTATCTCCTAGCAATGGTTATTCCAGACAAGTGGATTGAATATTTGGAGCATAAACAAGGATAACAGGTAGCACCTTGAAGACACCTTAGGCACATTTGGCAGAGAACAAATTTTCTATAGATATCAAGGGTATCTAAGTGGCAATCAAGAGTATCTCTGTTTTGAGGCATCCTTTTAAAGACAACTAGCAGCATCTTTGTAACTCAAGATTTCAAAGGCAGTTCGAGATCTTTATCATCTAGATTTTTCCAAATAGCCTTGACTCCATCTTTCCAACATTCGAGATTTTCAAGATAGTGTTGTCAAGATTTCTTTTATATATAGTTTTGTTTGTACAAGTGTCAATGATTGTAACTGTTTTCTAATTTTAGAAAGCAGAAGGTTGACTCGAGCCTTGAGAGGTTAAAGAGTATTTTTTCCTATAAAATCTAAAAACAGAGATGAACTGAGGGTTCAGTTTTGGATATAGGAATACTATATTGTATACAGGCTTATAGATGCTAATACAGATCACGGGTTTCTTTCCCTATTGATGTCAGTTTTTCCACCTTCTTTCTGTACTTTTATTTGAGTTGTCAAGCCTTGAATGACTGTTATCTCATTATTTGGCTCATAACATAATAAATAGTTTCTTCATTGCTTATTAGACCCTACATTGTGTACTAGTTTATAAGCATTTTTTTCTTCACCCACTTAAAGTTATCTACTGATTATCAATCCTTGAGAGCACTGGTTCATTTTTTTACCATCTTGACTGTCTGAATACCATATTTGGATTGAGTTATCCTATTGATCCATTTTTATTTGAAGTTACCAAGCACCTTTGGTCTACAACCACAAAGGGTTTCTTGGAGTGATAACATGTTGCATATGTATGTGTTATACCAACAAAAACTTTGGGAATAGTTCTTACCACCGATAGAGTTTACATACCACAACAGCTATCAAGGTATTGTTAAGATGGCACCATTTGAGTTACTCTATGGGTGACCATGTCAGATGCCATTGATTTGGGATCGACTTTAGGATAGGGTCCTGGTGGGACCATAAATGATCCCATAAAGGGAAGAACAAATGAAAACGATAAGACAAGGGATTAAATAAGTGTAATGTTGGAAGAATAGTTATGCTAATGCACATTGTGTTGACTGCAACTATGAAGTTGGCGACTGAGTTTTCTTGCGGGTGAAACCACGCTAGAGTTCTATTAATTTTGGAAAGGGTGATCAAATATCTCTTAGGTTTTGGGGGCCTTTTGAATTTGTGGAAAGGAAAGGACCCATGTCCTACTGACTAGCCTTGCCTCAATCTTGGAGGCGTATGTATGATGTTTATCTTGTATTGTTTTTGTGACATTATGTTAGTGATCCTACACATGATATTGACATGAGTTCCTTGCGATGTTGGATAAGGTGCACTTTTGATGGAGCTAATCTGTGTTTTGTACCATCACATTTAACAACTATGGATTCAAACAGTCGATCAGGTTGAGGTCTAGTGGGACAATTATAGTCCACAATCATCTACCTAGGAGGATGCATATGATATGCGCCAACAGTTTCCATATTTGTTTGATAGTTAGACATTTATATATTGTCAGATGCTTTATTTACGACATATATATACTGTGAAACTTCGGGATGAAGTTTTAAACAAGAGGGGGTGTATGTAACATCCCACTCTTGCTAGTACATGTTATTGACTTATTCTTGGTGGACACTTATGTGCAAGTGATGTGGTTTTAGTATATGGTTGTCTGCTTGCTTATGGATTCTTATGATGATGTTGATGGATTATGATGTTATGTTATTTGATATCTATGTATTAACATATGTTATTGATGAGTTTCCCTTGAGTGTGAAGGACACTTGACATATTGAGGATGTTGATGGGATCAATGGACCTCCTTGGACTATGGATCTAGTCAGGGATTGGATTTTATTGGTTTGAGTAGTTTATTTATTCATATGTGACATATGATCGGGTATATTATGGTGTTGTTTATGGATCATTGATAGTTTTTGTTGATGGATGCAGGCTGATGATTTCTTGATAATCAAACTCACATAAGGATTAAATGGGCCATGCATAACAACCATACATCGAGGGAGAGGTGTGGTAGTAGACCTATCACATCCTAATAACACTCTTGTCGTGGCTCGAAATGTAGGTTAACTATTAACTAGTTCAATATATCCATGATGTCGTGAGGGTAGACTAAGACAGTCGCTCTCGAAGATTTTGTTGGGTTCAAAATAAGGCAGGTTCCTTACTCCTTAGAGGCCCAAAGTATCTCACAAGGTCACCTGAATGGAGTATTGACTCCAAGGGCTGGACAACTACCAAAACTAGTCAAAGGCAAGTGGCACCCTTGGAGAAAGGAATGTGTCTTGAAGGGCATGTCACAGTATTTAAAAAAAATGAGTTAATGAATCTATGTGGCCTAGAAAACATGAGTGAATGTTAAACCTTATAAAATCTTGAGCACTTGTCGAATTAATTAATTGATCAATTAATTAACAAAAGATTGAATTTATTAAGCATAATCCCTAAGGGTCTAAGCGTTTTCAATTAAATATTTAACTAAGACTAAGTATAAGTGAGTGAGAAGACTAAAAACTAAATTTTAAATTAAATAATGAGGGGATGAAATAAATAAAATTAAGAATCAACGAAAAATAAAAATAAATCTAGAGTGATTAATACACTTGTGCAAGTAAATATTGTTATCAAACTAATTGTTAAGTGTGGACACAAATCAATCCCCCTAGCTTCACTATGAAACTAGAACAAAACAAGACAATACACTACTCTTTCCTTAGATTTCAATTATCAAATGGGAAATGGATCTAGGACATACCCTTTAAATATCGAAGATATTTCTTTGTCAATGCAATCCAAGCTCCATCGTAAGGCTTATGGAGAAATATTTTCAAAGAAACACAAGCCAACGAAGACAATAATAACAGAGTCTATTTGATATGAAACTATGTACATGATCAAGGAATCATACAATATGAACAAATAACATTCATATAGGAAAGAAACATATATTTGTATTAAAGAATGTGGAAGAAAGATACAACCATATGCCTTGATGTTGTCAAGTTCCTTCCAATAGTTCCTTGATTCCCACACACTTCTACTCCATGGATTCTGAAACTGTAGATCTGATAGCTACTCATAATCTATCTTAACAAAGAAAAGCTCAAAGCCAACATAGGCCCAAAAACTCCAAGCTATAAAACTTACTCAAACCCAATTAAGCTAACTTTCTCCATGAGAGCTCCTCTCCTTTTATAAGATGAAGAGGATAAGGTGAGGAGGTTAGGATGGTCCCACTAAATCATAAAAGAAAGTAATATCGAAACCATTTGGAGGCCACCTTACCATAGAAGCTTCTCCTTCTAGAAGCATTGAGAAGATGCTCATTTTTCCCACGTACGAAAATCGTCGCACCCTAAGTATAGAGTAGCCTACGGAGACATCGCAGCATAGATTTAGAGTAGGGGGAGATGATCAGGCATCATCGCACCCTATATATAGTGTTTCCTGTGAAGACCTTCCTTAATAGGGTTTTTACAAAGGAAAATACAATTTCTTCTCTTAGGCAAAGTTATTCTCCCTTCTTTCTTCAGGAATTTGGGCCACTAATCCTTCTAAAGACAAAGGATGGGTTTACATCATTAAGGGTCATAGGGATGATGAAAATAATGTGTAACAAATACCAACTTATAATTTAAAATTAGAAAGGAATAAAGAATAAAAGATGTGTAAGCATAGAAAGTTATCTAGAGTATAGTCTAACTAGAGAACATTCATATTTTAACTAAAATTTGTTTTAGAAAGGCGCCACTCATAAATAGGAAATAAAGGGAATAAAAGGACAACTAGGAGTCATTTTAGGAGCATTTTTCTGATGGGTGAGGAAAATTGAATTTTAATTAAATTAAATTGTGGATTTACTTGTGAAACTAAGGGAACAAGTGACAAGTGTATGTAGGGAATAATTCCTAATCAAATTGAAAAATAAAACAAATTAAATGTTAAAATGGCAAGTTGTCACTAAGGAAATTCTATAAAACAAATGGATGAGAGGAGGAAGAGAGCACATTAGTTCTGGGAAAGGTTATGCTGCAAAAATTTTGACTGGTTTTCCTTGTGAGAGTTGGGATACCCATCTTGAGAGAGAGTGGTGGATCTACCTTGCAAGGTGATCTGGGAGCTAGAGGATTTATGGTTGTGCATGTGTGTGGCCCCTTTGTGGTTCAAGGAACTAAGGGGGGATAAGAGTATCCCTAGCATTGGCTGGGAGGTATCGATCAAGTCTCAATGATTACCAAGTGGAAGAAGGAAAGGAACGCCCATTTCCAAGGGTTGTCATCAAGCCTATCTTTGTCGGTCATGATATTTCATTTGTGTTGCAATGTATTAAGTTTTTATTGTGTTTTCATTTGAAGTTGCAATGTATTAAGTGTTTATTGTATATATATTTTGGGGGTAATCTTTGTGTTATTTGATTTTTGGATTGAAATTTCATTAAGGTTTTTCCTCTACATTTGAGGTAGTCACTTTCCTAGAAAACCCTTGATCACTATGTGTTTTTTAAATCACCTAGCTTCTCCCTCTTAAAATTTTATGAGTTTGACTAACTAGTCTGTGATTTTCTTCCTGGTTTAACCCTATGATTTTTCCTTTCTAGATCTCTGTTATCGCTCAGTCTGCAGTTCAGACCAAGCAGCTAAAAGGTAAGGATCAAATTAGCGTAACATGAGATTCTCCACCCACTGTCACCTCGATGAGGGGATCTTTCTATTTAGGGTGGCTAAACCCAAGGGTGACATCCCTGGCAATCTGGGGTTTTGAAAGGCAAAGGTTTTTAAAGGATCAAGGCAAGTTTTCCCTTTCACAGATTACTGCCAAGAAGATATTCAAAATGAAGATACACCACACAGGAGGCACCTGTTTTGCGAGACAACGCACCAATAACACTAATACATGCAACAACAGTTAATAATTCATTTAATCAATGATTATCAATATTATATATGAGCACATACAACAGTAATTATTGATGAAGTCAATGATTGCAATAATGACTAATGGCTTATAATATTACTTCTCAATAAATACAGAATGATATAGCATCCAATAATGATGATTAATCCTCAAATTAACTTAATGCATTAAATATCATCAATTGCTCATATGCAAAGGTTGTTGCATCAAGCTTACTAGAGGTGACATTAGCCTTGTTCTAGGGTTAGTACAGTAGACAAGGAGGTCAACGTTTTACAAATAAGTCAATGGAATTTATCAATACATCAATGTCTAGCGCTAGATGACTAAGCCATAGTGTTTCATATCAACCAAAAGCTCAAAAGAGGCATGACGTCATCATCAATCTAGGGTTAGTAGACATTAGGTTTAGTTAGGGTTTCAAATTTAAGAGTTTTGAAAAGTTTTTTTGGCACAACAAGCTCAACGTTGGAGAGATAGACTAGCGCCTTAGGGTATTATGGAGTCAGAAACAAGGGCAAGATCTTGGGAGAATCAAAATCTAAGGACTGGAGAGTTAGGTTCTATGGTGTTGAAATGGTAGGGCCATAGAATCAAAACCCTAAGGGGAGGAGGCTCATTTCGGTGTTGCTTAAGCAAGGCCTCATGCTCCTCCCTCTTTCCTTAAATATTCCTGGAAAAACGGCTAGCTTTAAAACACAAATCTAAGGGTGAAAAGTGTTGCAAGAGCAAGGCCCTTCAAACCCTAAAAAGTCAAAACCCTAGGTGTAGAGTCAACTAGGCCTAGGACGTCTTCTTTCTTCAACTTATGTTCAAAAACTAACTCAGAAAAAGGATGACTAGTGTAGCAATGGCTAGGCTAAATCCTCCTCAATCAATGGCTAAAACAAGTTTCTCAATCATGGGGACATATAGCAAGGACCTACTTGTGTGCTTGCCACCTAGGGTTTCAATGATTAAACAATATAATAGCAATGTAACAATAAATGCAAGAGATTTAACCTACTACCATTCATTTAAGAAGTTTTGCATGAGAAATACACTTACAAATCATGAACAGAGCTTAGCAAACCCTAGTTGTAAACCTTCCAATGAAAGAGAACACCATAACATGCCAAGAACAATCCTCCACAATAGTTGTGCCTCACTTCCAAGAGAAATAATACCAAGACAAAAGACTAAAGATGATCTCTCACAAGAGAGTGAGTTGTCTTATGTTAAAAATGAGGTCCAACGTCCTCTACTTATATCATCTAAATGACCTTTAATTATAAAATAGGTCATTTAAAACAGCTGACAAGGCTGACTAACAATATTACACTATTTTTTACATTAAATTCTAAAAATGTCACAATATGAGCTCAAAAAGGAGACTTTAGGTCCCTCTGAGGGAGACATTGGCCCCTTTTGGGAAAGCTCAACATCCGGGAAGCAGAACATTGGCCCTTCTGGGGCTCCTCCAAGATGCCACATGTGCCAAATGATCCTAGCACACTGCCACACACTCCAGAAAAATGTCCAGTTGCCTCAGGTGATGTCCTGTCCATCAAAAGCAAGCGTCCCATCTGCAGTGGGTGATCCCCCCTAGGATGGGCTCTGCCAAAATGTCCTGGGTAGGACATCCTTCTTCCTTCTCATGCATTGGCTCATCACAATGTTGTCTTGTCTCTGCCATCCCAGCAACCATTTGATGGGCTCTTTAGCCCCATGGAGGTCTGAGCTAATCATATCCCCATGTGTACCAGTCCACTGGTACCTGTCCACCGGGTATGGTCCTGCACATCAAAAACTATGCCCTCCATGGGCTCATCAATCCTCAGGATCATAGCAATGTCAATCACATTTCATCATTAAATTTATCAAATACATGCATGAAATCCCTAACATATCGTCTAAGAGCTCAAAGACATTACACATATCTACTATACAAAGCTGAAGAAACCAACAGAATAACCTATTGGGCTATTACCCACAAGAAAAGGAAATTTTCCTCAGAGGATCATTCAAGCCATGTATATGAAGTGGTATGGGCTTAGGGATGTCCAGTCATAGTAAGACTAGGGGTAGGTGTTGTCTGTGGGTGCCTCTGTAGGAGGTGAGTTGTACCCGTCATGGATGGACTTTTTTCCAAGCCCCTTTATTGCCTTTATTTTTCATTTATTGCTTTTCTTTCTTTTTTACTTCAAGGTCTGACCAAAGGACACTACCTTGGCATGGTGACCAGAGCTGACAGTGTTACCCACTGGTATCTTCACAGAAATGATAAGGCTGGCTCGTGATGAGACCCCCTTTCCCTTGGCCATGCAACCAAAGGTCACTACCCTGGCGTGGTGACCAGAT
>SNQJ01S0187329.1:0-12370 GCA_010110895.2 Picea sitchensis | reverse complement strand
GGAAGCACCAATTGCGTCGTTGATTGCCTCAATAAACCGCTAGTCACGACACTCACCACGGTGCTAGACTCTTGCAACCATGAGACATCTGGATGGCCCCAACTCTATGAGACAGATGTTGAGTTTTCCATCACCTACCAAATTTTGGGTGCAAACGCAGTTGTCAATAATTTCCATCTTCAGGATAGGTTGTTGTGTCATCTGGGCCATATCTGTGTTCCATCAAGTGAGTGAGCGAAGCTGATATGGGAATCCCACTATAGTCGGGTGGCAGGACACTTCAATGTTGAAAAGACAGTGGCGATGCTATAGAAACATTTCTACTGGCCGAAACTTCAGCAGGAGGTCAGCAAGTATATAAGGTCCCGCACTGCCTGTGTTATTGCCAAACTGACCATTAAGAAACAAGGCTTGTACACCCCTCTTCCTACTCTTGATAGGCCATGGGAATCCATCTCAATGGAGTACATGTCGGGCCTCTCGTCCACCAAGCAGGGAATGACTGTGTTTTTGTGGTTGTTGATCTCTTTTCTAAGATGGTGATTATGGTTTCCTATAAGAAGAGAATCACAACAGAGGCCACTGCCAAGCTCTTATTTGAACAAGTCTGGATACATTTTGGAATCCCACAAACCATTGTCTCAGATCAGGATAGTCTATTTCTTAGCACATTCTGGTTGAGCCTCTGGTCACTCTTGGACACTAAGATCACCAAATCCATGGCTTTCCACCCCCAGACAGATGGTCGAACCGAGGTTGTAAATCGAATGATTGTGCATATCCTTCGCATGTATAATTCAAATCACCCTTGCACATGGGATGAGAGCCTTCCCGATGTCCAACATAGCTACAACTGAGCCCTGGATAGCTCAACTAGACACATCCCCTTTCAAGTGGGGTTGGGATTCCAACCATTGGGACCCATAGATGTTGCACTTCCCCTTACGGTCACCTCGACTGACTCATATCCTACTCCAACTAAAGCTAACAAAGCCACCCAATTCATTGAGCAGATCCAACACATCCACCAACAGGTTCAGGATATCCTACAGAAGTCCAATGACAAGTACAAACAATGCCATGATCAACATCGGGTGTCGCATAAGTTCCAGGTGGGAGACAAAGTTTGGTTGCACTTGCAGAAAGAACGCCTTACAGGAACCCATCGGAAGCTTCATCCACTCTATTATGGGTCATACACTATCACCAAGGTCATGGGGGATAATTATTTTGAGCTCAACATTCCTCCTTTCCTTGGTCTACACCCAGTGTTTAACGTGGATCTCCTTCGCCCTTATTTCCCACCATTATTGGACACCTTAGAAATAGAAGAACAAATGACACCAATAGAGCTCAACCCCAACTGCCTACAATAGGAATCCAATGATCATATTGTGGACAGATGAATCAAGGGCACTCGACAACAAAGGATCCATCTTTATCGAGTCGTCAAAGCAGGGCATCTCCTGCACCAAAGCAAGTGGCTCATCCGGGGCCAAATTTAGCAGAATTTTCCTCATCTGATGGGGGACCTCAACGCAATGGAAACCATTGATTCCTAAGGAGGGAGGATTGATCCATATGGATATCAGTGGCCACCCACCTTTTCCAACTGGCTCAAAATAGTTTTCTGACAATTTTGGCAATTTACTATTTTTAGCAATTTTAACTTCCAGGGCCATTTTGAGGGCCTAAATGAAGGTTTTTCAGGATCGAGCTCCTAAATGAAAACTAAAGGAATTATTGAGACCCCAAAATGAATCTCCTCAACTATACCTTTCCAACGGGCTATCACACTCCTAAAACGAAGATCGTATGCAAAAGTTACAACCCCAGGAAGTTGAGGTACTAACTTACCCAAACGGGGCCCACATGACTTTTGGGCGCTTCATCTCCTAGGGTTAGGTTTTTGGATGTCTAGGATTTTTGGAATTCTTTCTTATTGTAAAAATTCCTTCAGAGCCTCATTGTAACCTTCTTCTTGTGGATGTGTGCTTCCATCACATCTCTTCTCAGAGATAAGCCACCACCAATCCAGCAAGCTTGTTTCCGCTGCATTTTATAGTTCAACTTATTTCGTTATTGAATAGAAAACCAGTTTTACTGTATATTTGTTATTTTGTGTTAAGCACCTATTAATAATATATATTCATTTCATTCTGCTCATAAAATCCATATCAGTGGTATCGGAGCAGTAGGCTCCTTGTTGTCTTAATGCATCTCCCCAACGAGGTCAGAGTACAAAGAGTTGTGTCTCGAGCTTGTTTCTCTTGAGAAAAGAAGATCTCGCATGCCCAAGCGACCTCCCATGGAAGGAGAAAATAAATATGATGGGACATGAGATCCTTTCAAATTGTTGATTGAGGAAGCCTTCATGCAACATAGGAACGAGATGATGGATAATTTCGCGCAAATCCTTTGGTGGCTACCAACAGTCGACGCATCTTCTTCGAACGGAGGCGCCGCCCCCTTCAAGTTACAAATAAACTTCGATATTCCTATGTTTGAAGATCAGATAGATGCAGATGTTGTAGACAAGTGGTTGAATCTACTAGAAGGGTATTTTTTTGTCCATAACTTTTTGAATAAAGAAAAGATTACTTTTGCGCTCCTCAAAGCCATTCCCCATGTCAAAGATTGGTGGGAGGCCCTCAAAGCCATTTCCCCTGTCAAAGATTGGTGGAAACTTTCCATGAGAAAAGGAAACAGATGAAACCTCATTATTTTCGGCCAATGCAATTCACCGGGAATTCTTCGGATGCTATTAAGGAACAATACTAACCTATTGGAAGTTATTACGACTTGTATACAAAATGGACCACACCGGGAAGAAAGAGACCAAGCTAAAGGCTGATTTCACAAATATCTTTTCCATACCTTGTGCACCAAGTTGGGTATCAAAGATTCAGAGGACATCTGGTGCTCAAGTATAATGGTGATCTGCATAGATACATCTAGAATGAAATGGAATTCATGGACATATCATCCTTAAGCGACCTATATGTCACCGCCAAAATCAACGGTAGTTTTTTCCTCAAACAAAGATGCGGGCAATTTGGGCCTGAACCCTCACAACAAAAGCTGCAAGGGTAGCCCTAACCTCCAATGCCCAAAGGATCGAGCAAATATGGATAGTATCAGGACAACTAGTCCAAGCCACAAGCAAAGAAGGAAAATGGAAAGATATCGGGAAGTGGTGCTACTTCCATAAGAGCCCTTGGCATAACATCGCTGATTGTCGCTCAAAGTACCGGGTGGCTCAAGTGAAATCCTCTGAATCAGACGAAGATTATAAATATGGTTTCTCGAACAAAGGGAAGAAAATCATTGATGTGGAACCTAGTTCCACCCTTTCTACCACCAAGATCTAGCCTCGTGAACCGTGATGAGCCAAAGAAGGAGAGTGCTCTTCCATTCACGACATGCGGGTAAAGGCACCCCACCGCATCTTTATCGCTGATATGGTAGCTAGAATAACTCATCTCAGCAGAGGTCATCAAGTGTCCGGGTTCGCCAACAACGTTGCACCCACAACCCCAAACCATTGGATAGATCCTCCAAGGAAGCGATCTCTACATGAGCCAACAGTGCCATTTTTCGTACAACATCTAGCCCTTCAAAGATGAGGTATTGTGCGATGCTGTTCTCCCAAAGTTTGCGATGTTATTTTGGGTCAACCTTATTTATGGAAACGCCATGTTTTACATGAGTCTAGGGCCTCAGAGTGTTATTATTACTTTGAATAGGAAATTGTACAAGATAAATTCAGGGAAGTCCCACCTAGTGCTATTTCCTTGATCTCTACTAAGTAATGTAGGAAGGTCATCTCGCAAACAGGGAAGTTTTTCTTCTTCACGATTAACTCTCAGAATGAGAGAAAGATCAAAACCACATCCAGCCTCTGCGACCAACCTCTCCACATAGAGGAAGCAAGTAGATAAGGTCATGAAGAATACCTCGATATATTTTCCATCACTTCGTGGGTATCTCAGACCGCCAGTCAAGAATCCATCAATTTGACTCCTCAACGATCACACCAATGGATAGTCTCTCATCACCTTTTGTTAGAGAATGAGGAGTTCAAGTGATATATCCAAGAGCTGATCCAATATAAGCACATCCACCCTAGCTCATCACCTCATGGAATCCCAATTGTGCTTTTTTGGTATGGCTGTAAGAAGATAACCCGGCGACTCGGTGCATTGATTAACGGCTCTAAATAAAATTCCATTGTGTCGAATCGGACATACTGATTCCCCTCAATTGATGAGCTCCTTGATCAACTCAGGGCAACATCAAGAAGATTGATCAAGTTTGATACCACCGTCTCGAAGTAGAAATATATGTATGGAAGATCACTTCTAGTCGCTGAAGGCTCTTTAATGGTTGGTCAGTTCCTTTGGTTTGACAAATTTTAGCTACTTTCATGAGGATGATGGATGATATCATATGACCATTCATCAATACTTTGTAGTGGTGTATCCGGATGACATTCTAATTTACAACAAAGACTTTGAAATAACACTTGCAACATATTCAACAGTTCCGGGTGACACCCCGGTGGTAGCACAAGCTATAATGCCAACTTGAAAATGCTCCTTCGCATGGACAGGTCCGCTTACCTAGGATACATCATTGATCAACATGGTGTGGCCATGTGGATCCAACCAAGATCCACCCATCCATGATCACATCCCCAACAACAATCAATCGAAAGCCCCTGAGCTCTTGTCCTTGCCAATTTCTACCACGTGTTCATGTTGGTTCCCATATTGCATGGGCCCTCACCAAATAAATAGGGGTGGTGGAAAGGAAATTCCGTAATGGGCCGGTCCCAACAACAATCGCTCGGACATGATTTGAAGTAACACTTATGCTCAACCCCAAGATTTCACTACTAGACCTACAACATCCTTTTGAGGATTGAGACAGATAAAGCTCGTGACTTTATGTTGTAAGTATCGTTTCACTTCTGCAAGACGCACTCACCCCGGCCTATCATAGTGAGACACTTTCAGATACTATCCGTAGTACCCTACTTACAACAAAGAACACCCATTGTAAGCATACACCATTAGACACATTACATTCTTGGGAAGGAGACACACATCCACACTAATCATAAACCACTACATGCACGCACATAGGTAAATTCGCGTAGATCGACCGCCATCAAAAGTGGTCCACATACTTGCAGAAATTCCACCTAAACATCAAGTATAAACAAGAATCACCAATCGCTGTTGTTGGATTTCCGAAGCAGACCGCTTACTTCCAGACAATCACCCGCTGGTGCTAGACTCTTTGTGGCCATGAGATATCTAGAGGGTCTCTAACTCTATGAGACATATACGACTTCGGCCACCACCTACTAACAAGTTGGGTGCAAATGTAGTTGGTGATAATTTCCATCTTCAAGATGGGTTGTTGTGTCGCTTGGGACATATCTATGTTCCATAAGTGATGGTTTAAGATGATCCGAATCCCACTACGCTTAGGTGTCAGACACTCAATGTTGAAAAGACATATGGACAAGCAGAAACATTTCTATCGGTCAAAACTTTGACAGAGGTCAACAAGTATATCAGGTCCTACACCGCGCTTATTGCCAAACTCAACACTAAGAAATAGGGCATGTACACCCCTCTTCCTACTCCCCGACAAAGCCATGGGAATCCATCTCAATGGACTACATGTCGGCCTCCCATCCACCATGGGAAATGACTGTGTTTTTTGTGGTTGTTGATCTCTTTCTAAGATGGTGATTCTCGTTGCCTACAAGAAGAACATCAAAGTAGAAACTTACCGCTAACCTCCTCTCTTTGAACAAGTTTGGGTACATTCGGGAATCCCACAAACCATTGTCTCATATTGGATAATGACAAGACATTCTCGGTCGAGCCTCTGGTCACTGATTGACACCAAGCTCACCAAATCCATGGTGGCCTTCCACTCCTAGATAGATGGCCAAACCGAGGTTGTAAATCAATTGATTGTGCATATCCTTGCATGTATAATTCAAAGAACCTCTATTACGGGATGAGATTCTTTCCTATGTCTAACATAGCTACAACTCGATCCATACATAGCTCAACCAACCACATCCCCTTCAAGTGGGGTTTGGATTCCAACCATTGGGACCCATAGATGTTGCACTTCTTCTTGAGGTCACCTCGATCGTAATTTCCATATCCCGCCTCCAACTCCAAGATGACAAAGCCAATTGGTTCATTGAGAGGATCCAAGAAATCCGCTAACAAAGTTCGTGGATATCCCATGTAATAAATGACAAGTAGAAATAATGCCATGATCATCAACATTGGGTGTTGTATAAGTTTCAGGTGGGACAAAGTTTGGTTTCACTTGCGTAGTTAATGTTTTGATGTAGACCCCATATAAGAAGCTTTTTCCCACTTCATTGGGTCATACACTATCAAGGGGCTATGGGGATAATTCTTTGAGCTCAACATTCCTCCTTCGTGGTTTGTGGCCAAGTGGTTCAATGTGGATCTCCTTCGCCTTTATTTCTCACCATTATTGGACATCTTAGAGATAGAAAAACAATTGAGACCAACAGGTATCAACCCTGAATGCATACAAAAAATCATCTATTGATCATATTGTGGAGACACAGATCAGGGGCACTCGACAGTGAAGGATCCAACTTTAAGGATCCAACTTTATCGAGTCATCAAAGTAGGCAACTCCTGCACCAAGGCAAGTGGAGCCAATTGGGCCAAACTTAGTGTAATTTCTCATCCTATAGACCTAAAGAAATGGAGACCATTTCTACTAAGGAGGGAGTATCGATCTGTATGTATATTACGCCCACCCAATCTTTCCAACCTGCTCAAACAATTTTCCGACAATTTTGGCAATTTACTATTTTAGCAATAACTTCGAGGCCATTTTGAGGGCCTAAATGAAGGATTTTCAGATAGATCTCCTAAATTATAGTTGAATGAATTATTGAGACACCATAATGAATCTCCTTTGATGATACCTTTCCGAACGGTCTATCATCACACTTCAAAACTAAGATCGTGATGCAAAAGCATGACCTTTGGGAAGATTGATGTACCAACTTACCCAAATCCGGGCCCACATGACTTTGGCTTCATCTCCTAGGGTTAGGCTTTGGATGTCTAGGGTTTTGCATTCTTTCTTATTGTAAAAAATTCTTCAGAGCCTCATTGTAACCTTCTTGCTGGAATGGTACTGGCCACATCTCTTCCTTTCGATAAGCTTCACCATTCCAAAGAAGCTTGTTTTCACGATTTTACAGCTCATCTTATTTCATATTGAATAGAAACCAAATTTTTATCAGATATTTTTTGTGTGTTAAGCACCTATTAATAATCTTTATTCATTTCTCTCTACTCATAAATCTATATTACATAATATAATGAATGGAATAATAAAACCACCCAGTATGAAATGGAACATATATATAATGAATGCAATCCTTACCGAATTTCAGTTCCTCCTCAGACTTTCTCAGGAAGTCAAGTATTTTCCCCCTGATGGGGTTTGAGTAGGTTCCTGCTAACTGGTAATGGGAACCTTATTCCTTCCAATGTAGACAAATAGTAGACATCATTAATCGAATTTCTTCAAACTCTTTGAAGGGTCCAAGCCAAAATTGTACCTCCCTGACATTAGTAGGCTCTCCTTCTTTGTGTCCCACATCCAAAATGTGTCTCCGTCTTTGTAATCCTTGAACTTGACTCGGGTTGTTTCTTGTACAACCCTAGTGTATTTTCTTTAGGGAGGAGGGTGGGATTTTGCGAATATTTTTACTGGATGGCTTGATCAACATGTCATGTTCTTCTTTCTTTAACAATTTGACAGTGCCAACTTTTTTGTCCTTGTATTTTTCTAGGAGTTGTTGACACTCTTCCTTATTTTTCCATTGCATTGATCTAAGTCTTCCTTTGAAGAAAAAGGAAAATCATCAAGGGAAAACACATGAATACTTTCTTTGGTTGGTTTCATGGGCTTTATTAGCTTCGATATCATCTCCTTCCCATTTGACAAAGCCAACTCCTCTCCTTCTAAACCTCATCAAATAGTCATCTTCTGTGTAGAATAATAATCATCCAAATTTTCATAGATGGCAGATGCAACTGCTTAGGATAATCAGCCCAATTTGTATCTCTTTCTTTGTATAGAAAGATGTGGCCGGGTCCCACCAAAACACTATCCCTTATGTATGTTTCATGCAAATGTAACACCTCATCATTACCTAGCACAATATTGTTCTCGTGATTGCTAGAAATATTTTGGTCACCCTTTCCATTACTAATATTGTATTCTTCTATCGAGGGAAGAGTAGGACAACCTTGAAATAACCATGAATCTACTGAGTTGTAGTCACTATGTCCCTAAAAGGGTTTTTGTTCATTTTTCTCAAAGTGACCAGTTTGTAATAGCATGGAAGTTTCTTCGGATAATAACCGATCATGTGGTATTTGCTTTGTCAAAGAAGGATTTCCAACATTCCACGAATCCTCTTAACGCTTGTAGGATATAGGCCATACTAGTGCTTAGGTTGTTCCTATTTGTCAGGTTTTGGGAAATGTTGGGGTAGATTGGTTAGTATACACCTAGGCCTTCTCTCAAGATTTACCCTTGAGTTCTTATTTGTTTGGCCAAAGTATTCAATCCTAGGCTTCTTCATGTCTTGATTTTCTTGGTTTTGACTTCTAGTGAACAAGGTGAATATGGGATCTACAAAATTAGGTTTCTCATGAGTGGCCTTTGGGTGATAACATTCAAAATTGGAGTCCTTGCATGACCGGTTTAGGATCATTTTCTGTTTCTGGTAACATTTTGTAGGTCCAACGTGTTCAGACAAACTTGTTCCCTTGGAGCATGAGATTTTATTGTTTGAGGAGGTATCATAGAAAGTGGATTTTGGATTTGTGATAGTGACCTTTCTAACCGAGTGATTGTTTCCAAAGATACTTAGATCCCCAGAGGGTTCATGTTGTTTTGAAACATTTAAGGTTCATGTTGTTTTGAAACATTTAAGGCATATTTCATGTTTGAGAAACATGTGCTCCATTTCATAAAGTATTGTTTTCTACCTCTAAAATCTCTGGGAGGTCATGCTCTAGTCATCCCATGATTTCCTTATTTATCTCTTAGATGCCATTATTGTTCAAAAAATTGACCTAATAGATGGCACCAACGAACTTAAGATTCTCTTGAATCTAGAAGGAAATATCTTGAGCCTCTTCTTGGGTTGTAGGTAATCGATCCTTGAAGGTAAATTCCTCCTGTAAATTTCCTTCAAATGAGTTAAGGTAATTTTTGAGAACAAAGCTCTTTGGGAGGAAATAGGGTTGAAGTTTGCAAATGAGAGTGTTGAACCTATCATTGAATTCCCTAACGCATTCATCCTCCCTGCTTTGTTTGCAAACTTCAAGGTATTGAGAATAAAAGGAGGCCATACTTTCTTTTTTACACCACCTATTCTTGAAATCTCGTTCAATATATTTAGGAGTTTTGATGCTTCCATTTGGGAGACCATTAATCCAACCTCTCGCACTCTCGCTGCAGGAGTGAGCTTGCAAAAATCCTCGTGAAGGTGTTAGGGTGTTCTTCTCTTGATTGGTGAAATTCATATTCATCATAAAACTTGTCCCAGTGTGAGTTTCCATGAGATCCTACTTCTCCCGATAATTTAGGTATCCAAGAATCAACCTCTTTGGGGAGATCATGTAATCCTCCTGATGTTTGTTGAGTCCAAAGGGCCAAAAATTTATTTGTGATACCATTTAGGAGGACTTACAATGCTAATAGGATTTGCAGGGGTAATAAGGATTACAACAATAGAAGAGAGTGTACTAACGCCCACTAGAGTCAGCCATTTTGTGGTGTCGCCAGATAATTTTCTTTGAAATTATCAAAGGAATGAGGGGATCAACCTCAGTGGATTCCTGTGTAAGATTTAAAGCAAATATTCTTTGAGGAAAAGGATTACCAAAAAGTGTCGCTTGAGGAATATTGACTCAGTTTCTAATAACGCTCCAAAATGTTATCGTTCAATTTGTACTTTTGATCAAAGGAAAGTACAAAGGAGAAAATTGGCATAATTGAGACTATCTTATCATTGTCACCCTAATAGGGATGTCTCTTTATATTTAGGTGGTAGGCCTGGGAGACCTCCCAAAGGACCTCCTCGGGGTTTGAGAAGGCAAGGTCAAGATGGATAGATAAAGATCCCCCTCTCACAAGTCACCACCCATCATAAATTCCCACCTTTATAACTAATGAAATGATAATATGTCAAGGTGCACCTTCCCCGAAACAAAGCAACAAGAAAACTATATATATTTGCAAATACACTTTGTCGGTTAGCACTTCATAAACCATAGAATTTCTCAATAAAATCAATTGGCTGATAATGACGAAGTAAACATAAAATTATAACATAAATATTTATAAGGCAATACTTCAAATTAAATGTCGTGGAAATAGCTTCAAAATGACAAGAATCATCAACCATTGAAATCATACTACTAGCATTTGTTAGAAGCAAACAAAACAATGTATAAACCAACCTTTTCAATTGCTTCTTTAGAAGCTTTAATGCTGCAATTAATGGTTGAATCTTACTTTAGTAACAACAACAATATTGTTAGTAGGTTAGGGTTATTATAGGGTTAGAGATGGTTAGTGGGAAGCTCATGGTGAATAGGTTTTGATGGTTGTTTTGATCAATTACCCAAAGGAGGACTTAGAATAGTGATTTTAGGGAAAATGGAGTCAATGATGTGGCAAAAAATGTTGAATAAAATGATAGTAGGAGAGTCAAGGACAAGAGATATTGATATATTGGAGTGTTGGTAACCCGAGGCTCCAATTATCAAACTCTAGGGGAAACTAGATACTAAGGTGTAGGTAAACCTAGGCCTTAGTAGAATTTACTCCCTCCTTTACTCAATGATGAATAAAAATTGGCTAAGATGAAGCAATGGGTGCTGAGGTGTTGCAATGGCAAGGCCTTATCAAATGATTCAATAAAAATGTCGTTTTGACGGGATCTGGTAGGTGAAGGATTTTGAAGCTAGGACAATAACATGTGCTAGTCTTCCTAGGGCTTAATCAAGAAATTTCATAATATTTAATGTAAATTAAAGATAAATAATACTATAACCATTCAATTAAGAAGAATTTTAGAAATATCACTTACATTCATCAATAATAATCAAGAAAAACCCTAGTTGAACACTTCCACCAAGAAACTTGTCAAAATACTCCAAGATTTAGCCTTCCTTAACAAGTGTGCCTAAAATTTCAGCCAAGAATCCCTAAGTAGGGCGCAAATTTCAGTCCTCATAAGTGTGAGTGAAAGATGATGAATAATACAAGGGTTTAAACCCTTATTTATACAATACTAATTACTAGAATTAGGTCAAAAAGGTTGACATGGCTTGTTACACATAATATCCAGTTTTTACATTAAATGTCACAATTAAACCCTAAATCAAGATGCAAATAAGATGTCGTTCCCTTTTAGGGTGAAGTTAGGCCCTTTTAGGGAAATGTTGGCCTCCTGGAGAAAAACGTTAGGCCTCCTTGGGCCTCAGGATCATGCCACACGTGCCACTTGGCACACAACTCCCTCGAAAGTATCCAAAATGTTGGGTGACATCATGGGTGACCTAGGTCATGTCATGGGCCTTCCAAGGACTACATCAAGGTGAAAAGGGAAATCCCGCCCTGGGTCCAAGACTGCCAGGCTATCCTTGGTGGAACGTCCTCCTCTCTCTCTGGTGAAAACCCCTGATCTATCTCTTCCCCTAGCTGGGGTCACAACATCCATCTGGTGGGATTTTAGCCCTATGGAGGTCCAAAATAATCATCTCCCCATATGTACCTGTCGATCGAGTGAGGCCCTATAACATCAAAAAATATTCCCTCCATGGGCTCATAAGTCATAGGGATCATAGAAATGTCAATCACAGATAATCATCAAGTTATTTAAACATGTTCATGAAACCCCTTTTACCTGGAAAAGTGCTAAAAGACGTTATGCTATTCTACAAGCCAAGTTTGGAGGGGACACTAGGATGTCCTATTTGGATAATGATCATTAGATGTGGGATGTTCCTGGGTGAAGTCAAATCCAGGCCATGTGAGTGGATGTGGTGGTAGGGGATGTCTACAAAATGGGTGCAGTGATAGCAGGGGAATGCATGGATTACCTATGGGTGTCTTTGAAGAGGGTGAGTTTCACCTTGTCATGGATGCAAATGTTTCCCATCCCATTCATGCCTTTTATCTTTTATTCTTTATTGATTTTTCTTTCAAGAGACTAGTTGGGGGACATTTCCCTAGCACGATGAACAATGGTGGAAAT